>JAUMHA010400082.1:0-11300 GCA_032359765.1 Saxidomus gigantea | reverse complement strand
AACTAGTAGTTTTCAAGTTATGCTCCGGACAAGGAAAATGCAACGGACCGCCTGACCGACCGACCAACCACCGGGTGGCTCCTATATACCCCCCAAACTTCGTTTCGGGGGTATAATAAGTGATGGATCACAACAACAAATGCTTGGTGACCCATGCATTCAGCGGTAAATAACAAGTACAGGTTAATAAATCATTCCAAAGTTCCAACAAACGCACAATGTTACAGGAGCCCTGAAACCATCTTCTCTAAATCTTGCCATGCTTAACTTGCCCGACATTCAATTAAATTGTTCAAAGGGCAGCTCACTAAAATTTACTGATAAAAAAGCAACCAGCGCAGATCATGATCATACTTCATACATGTGGTGGCCGATCATGATCTGCACAGGTCACTTTGCCACCTGCAGTGTAAGAGTTGAATCAATAGTGCCTTGTAGATGGGAGCAGTGTGTGTGTGACTAAATCAAGATTGTATAATGTTTATCTGCAAGCAAGGAGAGTGTGACTGATGCACATACCCAGATACTAACTGTACCAAATCCATTTAATGTCTGTAAAGTCAAGAATAGTCAATACTGTTAAAAGTATATTTTATAACAAGAGCACCGCCAACAGGTGCCGGACTCTTGTCTGATTTTATCCTTTTACAGTTTATTCATTATCATTTTTTAAGTAACAGTGTCCTTGACCTTGACCCAAAACACAATCCCACAAAAGGTTTTCATAAATAATTATGAGACACCAAGTTTGGTCACAATTATTCAACTGCAACTGAATATGTTGTATTTTCCCCATTTTTCTATTTATAGAAAAAGTCCTGGACCTTGACCCCATGAGCTCCAAACACAATTCCAATAAAAGTCTTTATTTATATGTATTACACACATAATAATTTAGTTACATTATGTCAATTGTAAGTAATTCATGCCAGGAACCCCAAAACATAACCCCATTAAAGATCTTCTTATTATACCTACTACAAACAAAAGTTGGTTACATTACATTAACTGTAACTAAAGATATTGAATATATAACAGTTTTTCTATTTTTAGTAACAGTGACCTTGACCCCAGGAGTCCCAAATCACAATCTAGTTTATACTTATTTATTCTCGATTGCGAAACAAGTTCTTACAACTTCCATTAATCGCTCTCGAGACTCATTCCAGATGGAATCAGCCTCAAAGAGAGAGAGGCAATGTGGAATTATTTGTCTTGCCTAAGGACACTACCGACATGGCAATGGTAGGGATCAAACCCAGGGCACTTCGATCCCAAGGGGATCAAAGGGCCCCAGGTTCAATCACAATCCAATTACCAATCACAATCCAATTAAAGATATTCATAAATACTTCCTATACACTAAGTTTGGTTGCATTATGTTCATTGTTACCAAAATATTGCGTGTGTAAACTTTTCTAAGTTAAGAAGGGGCAATAATCCAGTCAAAATATATCACCGGGTTATGTAACTTAAAAATATCTTCCTTGTTTTTATTATACATTTGATAATGAACAAGTATTACAAGTTTCAAAGTAATAGCTTTGATAGTTTGTATGTAAGTGACCTAAATGCAAAACTGTTGAAGAAGTGCGCTGATGATCAGACACGTTATGTTAGTTAGATATTAGATAAAGTTGAGCTATAAATGGTGCATTTTAATAAATAATTACTGCAAGATTAACATTTCAATGGTTTGCGAATTCGGCCATACATTAGGGTTCTCGAACATTCATGTCTGAGTTAGCGATCTCTTAGGCGTTCAGATGTTCGTTATAGCCCCATGAATTACCTCCCTTTAACTATCTATTCTATATTGTAGAGCATAACCAGTGATGTAAAGGCATAAAACACTGTGTAAGCTAATTTCAAGAAACTATAAGAATTTTTCACAAAGTGAAAAATCTGAACACAGTGCTTAGGCTTTTCATACCCAAAGACTAATGGTTCCCTGTCCATTTAATATCTGCAGGTATAAATTTTTGAAATATTATTTTTATATTAATAAAATTTTGATCTTTTCACATAATTACCGATATAGTGTACTACAAACACAAGCAAATGATAAATACATTATCAGTTCACATCAAACACCAATCAGCACTGTCCACATGTAAACAAACGGCCACAGTTCTTGAAAGCATTATTCACAAACATGGTAACAGTGTTCTGAAACTGGAGTGTGTACTTACAGAAACCATTCCTGGAGCATCATAGAGGTCAACGTTTCGGTTGATATAGTCTTGTACAGCTTCCTCTAGTGTTTCCGGACCAGTGTGGGTGATGGCAAGATTGGAACGTACCTTCATCTTGAACTGACGGAAAGCAGTCTTTGCAACACTGAAGGACTCCTGTTGGCAAAAAATAGACAAATAAAATTCTTAAATCAAATATCAAAGGTTCTATTGACACAGCAATGATTTATAAGATACAATTTTTTCTACACTTATATGATATTTTATCACAAGCCCAACTGATAGTGCTTGATATATTATGATGGTAACCCGTCTATCTCAATGTCGGTACACTGGAAATGTAGACTGCGTATCTATCAGCAACAGGGAACCTGGCAATAAATATAACTTACCTTAAAGAGCCCTAGTAATGAATATTTCTTACCTTAACAGCTTCAAATATGATCCTCTGCTGGTCCTCGTGGGTAGCACAGCACTGCCTGAGAGTATCCATGGCATCAAGGCGGTCCTGAGAGAACATGTCATTCCAGCGTGAGATAAGATTTGTCTCTCTTACACGCTGGACAGGGTCGTCATAAGACAGGGGAGAGCTCACACGAGGTGTGTACCGGTACTTGGTTAGGGAATCTAGGGTGTCACTATAACAGATAACAGCAAACTGGTTATTCGATAAACAATGAAAGGTCAAGATAAGCGGTATTGGATTTAACTCTGTTTCAACAGAATCCCATTAAAGCAACAGCAGCCTAGTTTATATATCTTAGTTTTGCAAAACAACATAAGTTAAAGATGAAAGATTCAAAAGCTGTTTTCAATTAAATTTATAATTTTTAGCAGAGTGAATATTACATTTTCTGTTTCAGTGTTTGTCTTATATTGTCACTACCCTGGAACAATTGTTTCTCTATAAAACATTAACTCTATTCAGATTTTAACACTGTGGTTGACTTACTGGCTTTATTAATCTAAGTTAGTTGTGATATAAAGCTGGATATATATTTTTTTCTGTGAAAAAATTTGGTTAATGAGACAAAATTATTTAATAACGAGTACAAATAAATGGAAACACTTGCGGGAAACATTTTGGAGTTGTACTGTACCTGACTGCTACTGTCAGAACCAGTTTTCATACTTAACAAAGAATGGAAGCCCAGTTGTCATTAATGATAACCTAACTGGGCTAAACTAAACTAATAATTAATATTTTGTTCAGACAGTTTTATACATAAACTATTTCATATGGAGAAAGGTCCATGAATCTACAGGCTTTAGTTATTTAGTTAATATTCTTGCAAGTTAACACACTCCCACCATTAGCTTAAAGAACATTTTGAAAACAGGACCTCAATAAACTGTTTTGTCCCTCACAATTTGAATAGCAACAAAGAACTAAATGGCTACAGAATGTCACCCCAAACTTACCTTTGAGATCTAAGTATGACTAGGCCTAGCCTAGACTTATTACTCAAATACCAGGTTAAAATATCAACTCCTCTTCATGTGATGAACATTTGAAATACTGAGTCACAACAACTTTTAACAGACAAACTGACATTCATGCAAAAATAGTGTATGTGCTCTGCAATATATCTCCTTACAGCGGGGAGTTGAGGCGTGTGTTTGACCTACATGGATATTTTTTGCAATTTACTTGCTGTAAGTCTGAACTACCGTACTGGACAAATGTATTTTGCTGGATGCAAGACATTAAAGGGATACACATGTGCATCAAATTTCATTGAATTCTATTTATTAATTTCAATAAAACTGTCTCAGATGGGCAAACAGTGGGACAATACCAACACAATAGCCCTCTGCCTTCATTGGTGAGAAACAAAGAACAGCTCTTTGTCTCTCGACAACTGACAATGACTTCACTAACTACATAATGAGCACATCATAAAAAAATTATCTTGTGCAAATCTAAAAAAATTGACATATTTATCTAGCAAAATTCTGTAAAATGACAAACACTACACTACTACAGAATAAACGAAAACCCCAAACTACTATCTTGACAAGCAAGGAAAAGTCATTTTGTTAAAGATGTTTTGTCTTTTAAAGAAAACAGGAAAGAAAAGGTATTCATTTTACAAATTTTAGTCTGGACATCCAGCATAATTTACTTATACATTTTCTCTCTCTCTCACTATAATCTGACAATAATCTTTGCACAAAAACTGAAAATAAACTCCTATTCCTGATATTACATGTTACAGCTGTATTTTATTTCATTTTGTAGGTTGTACTAGGTAATACAGCTTCAAAATACAGTTGACTCTCAGTACCTCAAACTTGCTTACCTTCAAATTTTAACCTTGAAAAGTCAAAGACACCAGGTCAAATTTCCTTCTTAAATTATGTACTTTCAAATCCCTTTAAGACCTAATTTGACTAACTGAGACTTTGGATATTTGGATTTCAATGTAAATGTCAACTCATGAAGTTGAAGCACAAGTCACCAACACATCAAAGGTGAGGCTGTTTCATACCAATTAAGATATGTCATAATGTTTGTTGTTTGTTTTACATGCATTTACTTTAATGGACCTGTTATTTAACAAAGGGTGAAAATGACTTTTGACACTCTTTGTCAGTAGGTGCCGTTTTTTTTATATAAATTTTATAGGATATTTCCATTTTCACCTTGATCGATAATCGTCTTCTGATGTGCTGGATATTTACTGAATGTTGATTGGGCATTATGAAAAAAAAATGTATTTAAAACTGAACTGTGTTCAAATATTTAAACAAAAATTTGCATTCTCAACTTTATCTTTGAAAAAAACTACAGTATGTTTTAGGTCCAGTCAGAGGCCAATGGATCAGATAAATTTTTTAAAACATGACCTGAACATTAAAAACAATTTCAAATTCAAAAATGAACATGTCAAAAAAAACAAATGTTATTATTTGCATCAAGAAAGTTAAATTCAAATAATTATCTATCTTTAAAACAGGCAAGTTTGTGCGGTATTCATCCATATACCTACATAAAATATTACAAAAAGTCCTTCCTCTTACCTCAATTTTGTTTAACTCAAAGTAAAAGCAATGGAGTCCTTGAAAATGGAGATAATTAGAGTCAACTGTATATTCATTAGATTTTCATCAGATTAAAGGATCCAAGATATTAATTGGTTAAAAAACAAAAGTATTGCCATGCAATATGAAGTCCCTGTCTGTAAAAAAGGGGGTACACATTTATGGAACAGTAAAGGTTAATAACGCTAGTGAATCATGTCTGCATAGGGTAATACAATGAAAAATGCTGAAGAGAATGTGAATGTTACAGTTTGTTTATTTTTGTTTATGTGTACAGGTAGCAATATAGATAAAGCTATATATAACCTTGACATTGGGACTAAATGGCTGAGTGTTGTTTGTATAACATCCTTAAGAGTACGGGTACTAGTCCCAGTATGCCATCGACGTTTGGAGTGAATGGTTGATGTGCATGACACACCCTTGGGGTAACCATTATATAAAGTTGTACCAAAACCGGTCCATGCATGTGGAAGATGCAGACAGGAAACGAAATTGCATGTAATAGTGTTTGAGCCATAAGTGCGACCTTGACTTTGGCAGTAGTTGGCTGGCTACTGTGCATGACATACCCTTGTGGTAAGGATAACCATTGTGTGTACATTTAATCATATCAAAACCATTCTATGCATGCGGAAGATACAGACTGGAAACAAAACTGAGGATGGACGGAACAGTGCAAACCTATAGTCCCTAAGCCAGTAATATGAGAGGTAGGGGACTAATAAAAGGGAAACCCAAACATGTATCAATGAATGCTTGCTGCTGCCTTTTCCTTACTTATCACGAAAAAATCTACAATAAAATCACAGTTCTGTTTTACCTCGCTAAATAACTTGATTTTGAAGTTGCTATATACAGTTCGTTCTTTAGCTGTCGTATTTGACGTTCAAGGTCATCTACAAGGTTTGACCTTGCTCGAAGACGAACTAATTCATCTTGTGCATCAGCAGACCTGGGTACAACACAAAGTTAAAATGTAACAAAAACAAAAAGATTAGAAACCATCACACATGTGTGTCCCCTGTTCTACATGTTTTTGTTGCACATGTACAACGCTTATTAATTTTGTTAATGTACTCACTCCTAAGTCATAGTCTAGGTCAAAGTTTAGGAAACATATACCTACTTATGGTTGAGTACACAAGGCAATAAAAAACCAGTCACCTAGGTGACCCCCCAATTTCTCACATTACTTTTTTGATAGGGTAAATAACAAGAGCTTTTGTGCAAATTTGGGCATAAAAATTAATGCTGAAATGAAGTACGTTTTACAGTGCAACAAAAACAAGTTAAAACATGGACATTATCCAAAGCCACAGTTAAAGGCACACAAAAGAAGAGGTTTCACTTTCCACACAGGTTCTGTTTAGTCACAGCTGCTACAGTTAAGAGAGATTACTCTACACGTAAAAGGCTACATCTACTCAAGTCTCCGGTGCATGTTACACCCTTACCCCGAGAGTGGGGAGTCGTCAGGTCTAAACTTTGACGGAGTAGATGGTCTATAAGACGGTAGCTCTTCTCTTTGTGTAGTAGAGCTACGTAACAGGGCATCTCTGCGTCCAGTAAGCAGAGCTATATCTTCCCGTAGTCTACGGACTTGGATGTCATAGTCAGACAAAATTCCCGCCTTTGCCCTCAAATTTCGTACCTCATCTTCTGCTGCCGCTAGTCTAAATATATCAGAATTCAAATTTGTCAAAATAAACAGATAATGACAGTAACATGAACCAATAATATTGTACATATCCAGTTATACTACCGCTGTTTTAGCAAGGCTGCATCTTTGCTTCGAATAACTGGGACTGTAAAAAAACTATGTGATTAACACAACAAATTCAATATAAAAAGAACTTTTTTCAATATTTCACATGATGGCCAAAGAGGCCAGTTGACTGACTTTATTATGGCAAACAACAGCTTAGTGAATATATTTTTTTATATGTAACAACCTTGAGCTCTGACCTACTGACCCAAAGTCAACAGAAATCATCACATCAGTTCACCAAAACTGTACTTTCTGATGTCCATGGCAATAATTACTCAGACATACATAAATCAGTCAAACCACTTTAGGATAGATTAAATAAATTTCATAAACAGAGCCTGGTGTTTGACGTGTAGTACCTCTTTTGTAATTTTCTGGTGTAGTTTTCACTTTAGGATAGGAACTAAAATTTTGCTTTCCAATATATGAGTAGATGTTTTTCCACAATAAGTTCATGTTTTTGTTAAATCACCTCAAGTCTGCATTAATGTGAACAGCTGAAAGACTGATGGAAGGTCAATAGACAGATCAGTCACAATAGCTGAAATGAGCTGATTTAATGTAAATGAGCAAATATATCATGACTGTACATAGGAATAAAATTCAATAACTAACATATTTTTCAGTTAACTTGTATCTACAACTGAGCTAGCAAAACAGAAACAGAAGACTATAACAGCCTTCAGAGCATAAAAGCCTGAATTGCAAAAAGGTTTTCTTTATATACATGAATACATTATATTGCATGCAGATATATACATTGTACAAACCAACAAGGCTTCAACTATTAGCACAAGGTAGAAAATTGCTCAAGTCAGAAGCGCCAATAACTAACAACTCTAAATTCCTTTGTTTGCCGAGTTTGACAATCTATCTACCTTATTTTATATCAAAATTTTAACTTTAAGAAAAATTATTTCTGTTTCTTGAAAAACTCATTAATATATACAATTGTAAAAGTCTGAAACAAACGTATTGGCAATACAGCATTTTGATGCAGTATAAACAGAATCAAGATTAAGATTGTTTTTACTTGATCAAGTAATATTATATAAATGAACAAAATTTTGACATAACAATTATTACTTACTCATGCTTTAATATTAATATGACAGTGGTGATTATTATAGTATTTAGATCCAACATGGACCTATATATACACATGGACTGGAAACTCTCGTATTTTGTTATACAAATCACCCAGTTACTGTGGTGTGAGATTTTTGCATCTAAAGAAAATATCCTAATCAAGAACGACCACCTTCTACCCATCAGCCATATTGAAACAAATCAAGGATACATGGCTGTTGTATCAATACCGTATTTTTTCCATCTATATAATTTATCTCTAAGAACAGATGCCCAATATAGGAGTCTGTTGCAGAGCACGTGCAAGGGATTATGGGTAACTTCTTGGTATCGTTTTGCCAGTCCATGAGTATATAGGTCTGTGGTTCCACGAAGTGAAAATAAAAGTATCCATATTTCGGTGTAAAAGCAAGAATGCATACCAATTGTGACACAAGAAATTAAGATTAGTTTCAAAAGTATTATAACATGTAGTTATATATATATATATATGTTAATACCCCCACTTATGCGCTGGGCACTTATTATGGCATTAAAAGCTGTTTTCTATGGTACTGTAAAATACTGAAGAATTGTAAAGTACTGTAGTACTCTGTAATACCTTGATATTCTGTATTTCTGATTAGCACTGTGATACTCCTTAATATCTCGTGCAATAGACTGGTACAATTTCCAGTCTTTTGAAAGGGGACAATCAAAGGATGCTACAGAATAATTTTAATGACATGCCATCAATCGGTTCATGAGACGAAGTTTTTTTCTATTTTTAGTTACAGCGGCCTCTGTATGCACTGGACTGGAACTAATTCCTTTTCTTAAAATGGTCACAATGCTACAGAGCAAATTTGTTGACATTCCATTCATAGGTTCATGAGAATGTGTTTTTCTATTTTAAGTTACAGCTGCCCTTGATCGCAATGACAGGAACCATTTCTTCTCTTTTGAAAGGAGACAAAGGATGCTCAAGAGCAAGTTTGGGTATAAAAATATGTGTCCAATCTGCAAAATCATCTGGTAATGGCAATTTTGGGACATTTTTTCTAAAGACAAAAGGGAAATAATTTTGTGAAAACAGGTCAAGAGTTATAGGCCTTGGTATGTGCTCATGTCTTATGATCCTTAAAACTCTCCTTAAGCTTCAAAAGAATATATTTATCACTTCCAGAGATATTTAAGAAAACGCTTCAAGAAGGCTACAAAGTGATTCCTATGTTTCCCCACCCAAACTATGTTTGGTGGGGGTTTGATAATTATTTAAAAGTGAATGTAATAAACAGTCTGTTTTGATGTCCTACTCCAAATAACTGTGAAAGGTTACAAAGATAAATTATTAAGACCAAACACTACCATATCTCCAGAATTTTGAAGTGGCTGGCAAAAATATTGAAATATTCAAAAACTGCTAAGCCTTAAATGAAAAGGCAATTTCTACTTTGTTTGAAGCTTTCTACGTTTGTTTATGATAAGCTCAACTTCTGTAACATAAAAAATTGTAGAAATAGCAGTTAACATATTCTTACTGACCAAACCAGAAGCCTAAAATCAAGTTGAATGTAGGACAGTAATTTTCATTGTACTTGACATCTTTTAACCCATTTCAATAAATCTATTTCAAAATCAGTATATAATACACAATTGAAAGTCACAGTGAACATGATATAAACTTATTTTAATTAGTGGAAATGACTTCCTTTGTTAATTAGAAATATCTATTAATTGTAGATGTCATAATAATAAAAATAACAAAAATACTAAAATAAAGTGTAACTAACTGGAGATGCTTTCAACTATAAGCAGTGCAATATGAGAAAAGGGACATGCAAATATTCTATCTTACTTTCTCCTAAGCTCTCGCACTTCCATATCACCGATTATTTTTTCACTGGACGTGTTTCGAATGCTACGATTTAAATCGTCCTTTGCTTCTATTAGTCTGAAGTAAGAAGCCAAACATTAACATAAAATGACATACTATGTGAATAAGCATGCTTACTTTCTGCGCAGTTCCCTGTTTTCGTTCTCCAGGAAGAGTTTATCTGTGCTGGCACTCCTCGTACTACGGTTTACTTGATCCTTAGTCTCAGCCAATCTAACAAATAATTTAGCTAACACATGACTTAAACAGTACAAAAATAGGATCAACACACAAATAATTCAAACATCTTAATTCTTTTAAAAACAAGCTTTCCCTTTAAATGTACGGAAGCTAAAGCATGTTTAGTATACATGTAGCTTAGTATACATATAGCTGAATATGAGCAAGTCTTCACCTAAATACAGCACTTGTCTGCCTTGCGCAACCTTTAATCCAACATCCTGAACATCAAGCCTTAAGGTAAAAACATCTATTTTTAAAAGCCATTTCCATTTTTTATGACCCTTTACTGGCAGTTCTACTCAAATTTGGATTGATTTTATTGAGAACAAACAACGACTCACTCATCTCGGAGGTCCTGATTCTCCTGATCTTTACACCTGAGATCTGATTCCAGTGCACTCATTGAATCTTCGTACATATCCTGTATCTCATTAATCTCTCTGTTCTTGGCTGAAGCTTCAGCAAGCAACCCGAGACTCGTGTCCGAGGTTGAGCCCGAGGTGAAAAAGTTTTGACCAAGGAATGGCAGGAGGCGGGACTTGATGACACTAGCTCCTCCATACATACCACCTTTAGTAACAGATATGAAACAACAATTTGTCACATCTATAATTTCCTTTTTATAATACTATTTCAGTGGTGTATAAAACTGATCTAACACAACCAAGTATAGGTAACTAATCTAGGTAATCTGCATGTACTGAACTGTAAAACCATATTGTATGATAACTTTGAATGGCAGAAACTTGCAACAAGATGGCCCTTTATCACTCACCGGGCTAACTGAAACTAAATTTCATCAAGCAATCATACTGACCAAGTTCCATAAAGATCCAATGAAAAATGCAACCTCTATTGCACACACAAGATTTCTCTATGATTTGATCCCATGACCTACTTTTTGACCCAAGATGACCCATATTCGAACTCAACCTACATTTCATCAAGGAAGTCATTCTGACCAAGTTTCATGTAGTTCCAGTGAAAAATACAGACAACAGTGTTCGACACTAACGCAGTCCAGTGATCCCGAGGACACCAAAATCTTGGGAGGGACTCCTGAACTTCCAAGTCAGTTGTTCCGTCGGGACTCCTAAGTTTT
>JAUMHA010400071.1:0-11301 GCA_032359765.1 Saxidomus gigantea | reverse complement strand
GCCATATTCTTCACAAATCAGGGTCCTGCCATTCAGGTTGCTGTACCTAAAGGCAAATCCGTAAATGCGAAGTTTTATAAGACTAAGTTTTTCGAAAACTGAAGAAATATTTAAAACATCGAAGACCTGCAACTGGTTTGGCCGATGTCAGATTGCTACATGACAATGCGTCATCGCACAAGGCGTCTATTGTACAAGACTTTCTGAAGCAGGAAAAGATTGTTGTGCTCCCTCAGCCTCCGTATTCGCCTGACCTTGCCCCGTGTGACTTCTTTTTGTTCCCAAGGCTCAAAAAATCCTTTCTGGTCGAAAATTTGTCCAGCACAAACACCTCGGTTCTGCAATATTCCACTGTCTTCATAGTATACCTAGAAAAGGCTATAAAATGGCTCCAAGGATTAGATTGGAAGACTGAAACTTTGCATATCTGTTGGAGGTGAATACTTCGAGGTCACAAAATAAAATTTTCGTTGAAATATATCAAGAATACATTTTTATGTGATTAGATGCATTCATATTTGAACATTCCTCGTATTAACTATATAAAGGCAGTGTTTTCCCAACAGTATAGGTAAAGGAAAACAACATATAAAAATCACAGCAAAAACGGATAAACAAGTAATAAGAGGATTCCTAGGCATGAAAACATACTCTTTCTCATAATTTATGTCAACGTCTATGATTATACAGTCGCAGTGTTTATAATTGTGTGTGTGGTTTGCATCATCGATTCTGGAAGCCGCTTCGTGAGATGGAATGCACGTCTGTTTTATCTGAATCATATAAATATTGATAAATATCATTTTGTATTTTCTTCCCAACAAACAAAGGTAATACCGGTATAGAACAAAGAATTGGAACCTAAAATGAATTTGGAGGAAGGAATGTCAGTACATCAGAAACAAAACCTTACCAAGTAAAAATATCTATGAAGCTCAATTAATAATCATAAGTCTAGGGAACACCTTGCTAATATGATATTCAGCAATCTCGGACTAAAGTGGTTGTATATACTAGAAAGTATGGTTTTATCATAATATGTTTAATTCAAACATGTCAAGTGTCCATAGTGTACTAGAATTTTACGCTGTTACAAGATACAGTTTATTCTGCTAACGCTTTCAAACCAAAAGCTTCTCTAGAAAAGATGACATCAACACTTTCGTGACTTATAAGCAATGCACGATAATAGGGAGCGCCAAAAACATCCTCCATAGTATCACCAACTTATACTTTGAGAAAACCACGCCGACTAGGCATACACTGCAGCTCTAATATTATGTAAATAAAGCCAATGATTTCATCAAACGCACCATATCAAGATCACAGTACCGCTAATACGCTTGATACTTTTTATATCGGAACAATGCCACCAATTTACCTGGCAGTATTACTAGAAATTTGATTTATTTTATGTTTTTCTGTGAATTAGAGTCTTCTCAGTGAAATAAAAGTGATAATCCACAGTTTTGAAACAGTGGATTACCATTTTTATTTTCAATGTTTAGCTGATTGAGTATTACTCCGCTATTCATAGCGTAACGAAATGCAGACTTGTTTATTCAACAATTGTTTCAATTTATATCTTATAAATTGATGTTTCTGTTTCATTGGATGATAGAGATAGATATGACATTTTAAATACTTTTATCTGAAATAAACTTTAGAACTACTTTTGTTGCTGTATCAGTAATAAAGAAGTAATGCGATTCTTATTACTATGGGGTTCTCCATGGGGATGAAAATACTATGGTTCCAAATGTTCCTGATTATTTTGTCAAGAAAATATAAAATAACAAGAACATTTGTTTGTTCAAGTGAAACATCAATTTTATTTTTACCCGTGAACACCAAAAACACTGACATTTTCACTCGTGGCTGTGCAACTCGTGAAAGTATCAGTTTTTGGGGTTCACTTGTGAAATAAATTTGATATTTCGCTGAATCAAACAAATATCCTCTATATATTTAATTTACTGTCTCAAGAAATGACTTTGCAGTTACATCACTTTACTTAATAACAGTTACTTAACTTAACCTTACCTCTTGTGTGCATGTCATTTCCTTTCTTTTGTCCAGCGACAAGATAATATCATCAAACACCCAGAATCTAAGTCTACTTATTAAGAAATACTGTAAATTATTTTCGTTTAAGACTATGTCACTATTTTTCACTATTGTATATATCTTTCCTTGTGAATGAATTGAATCAAAGTTGCAAATTACATCTGTGTATGCTGAAAAAGGTGAAAGGACTCTTTAAGCACGAGCAAAGGTAAAAACTGCGCGAAATGAAAGGTAACGCATGTACCTTCATGCAAGAAACCAACACCTAGACTTGCTTTTCGTTGCCTTCTTAATTGCAATTAAGTTACTCTGCATAATATCACATGCGAATAATTATATATATGTGTTAACAAATATTTTATTTTACAAAGTAGTATATGAGAATAAAAAAATGTCACAGAGGTAAACTTTATGATTAAAATTACAAAAGCGACAAAACGAATCTAAACATGCTATAATTAAATTCAAATTTAATCTGTTAACTTATTTCCAAATCGTAGTTGAACAGTTTATACACGAGATACAAAACCAAATTTAAACAAAATGTCCTCACTCAAACATCTTTGTTCTTCCTAATCCGGTTCGTCTTCTAAAACCTGTATGAAATTTACTACGGCAAATCTCTTAGATCATACATTCAAAGTGTTATAGTCAAATATCTCAAATACATACGTATGACGTTTGAATATATTCCAGTCTCCTGGCTCCCTGCCTCCCATAGGTCAGCACATGAAAGACTTTTGTCCTCCTCACAGTTAAGCTCGTCCTTTCCGTCCTCACAGTCTTTGTAATTGTCACAAAGCAGTCTCGTAGGAATACACCTTTCTATGTCACAGTGGAATGCTTTCTCAGTTTGGCATTCATCTAAAATTATGAAATACCCCAGATATTTAATATATTTCACTGTACTAAAACTCTCCTGAAACGTAGTGGCACTTGCCAGTCATAAAGTCAAATCAGCATGCACTATTTTGCAAACTAGGCTTCCTCAGAGTTCAACTATAAATGTTTATCCGATGTAAACTGAGTGTCTAAAACACTCAATGTATATACAAAACTACCTTTGAGAAATGTCTCAAACAATGTGGCTATGCTATGATTTCTTTACTGTTTTATGCGTTTTGTCCACTACGAGTAGTACCTTACGTATATAAATAATATGTTACTCCTACTACTATTTATGTATCATTTCTCTAATCAATATCATTGAATATGTACTTGAGCTTAGAACGTGTACTGCTTCAGTTCTATCACATTCCATTACAACTTGATACAAACATACGCTGTGGTGCATGGTTCGACAAATTACAATGTTTGAATTATAAATTAAACCTTGGTCCTTTTGTATTACATACCACAAGAACGTTCATCACTTCCATCTAGACAATCTGGCTCCGAATTACAGCGCTGTTCAACTGGGATACATTGATGGTTATCACAAGCGTATTCACTCTTTTCACACGTGTCAAAATCTGGAAGCACAAAATTCACAACCTAATATAAAGTGTGCTTTTCATATTCAACTTATATAAGATCAACTCAAAAGACAGACACCTGTTCAATAAACTTCGGGATTTCTTGTTCGGCTTGCTTTGATTAAGTTGGATAATTCAAAGCATGTACTTAAATTAAACTTTAACAATTACTAGTAGTCTGAATATCAAAGTTGAAAAATACATGGTATGTGAGCATGAAAGGCGTTTATATAATGTAGGCCAATCCCATGACTTGTTGGTTGCTATTCAACATTCTCTTGTTTTAGCCCTATCTTTTCAGATACGTGAAAAATATACCTAAAAAATAAATAAAACAAATCTAACAATACAAGTAAAACATATTTTACCAGACTGAAGTAAAAACCACGTCATATGTGTATATAGAACACAACCTACGTAGCTTCTAGAAAATATTCATCTTCAAAAAGCGTTAAGTAGTAACATTTGTTTGACATATGTTTTAATAACCCTTTCCGTTGTTGTGCTTCTTCCTAACTGTCATATGTATGGCATACGGGACCACTGCACACAAGATGAATTTTCATTTATCCAAAGCTAATTTGAATTAAATACGTTAACCATGATAAAAAAGAAATAAAAAAAAAATTATTAAAAAAATTGCTTTCTCATATCACATCATTTTAATATGAAATACATGTTCTTATCCCGAATTTCACGATTAACGACAGCCCTACTTAAATGTAAATTAAAGTTATGTCACATAACCTCAAAATGTCAAACTTTGGGAAATCTTGATACGTTCATTAAAAGAGTTGGCATAAGACTTGGAAATATCTAGTCATTTAACCATATTGGATTTTCGATATAATATTGTTAAAACTCAAATGTAAACAAATAAAGCATTTGCTTACTGCAATGTTCGTCTGAATTGTCAATGCAATCGCTGACAAAATTGCATACTTGACTGATGTGTATGCAGTCTCCATCATTGCACTTGAATTGATTAGGTAGGCAGGTTGCTTCTTCTGAAAGAAATTTGCCCCTGATGTTTCATATTACATTCATTTGCTATTGCAAGTCTGCATTTTTGTGTATCCAAAAACTGAAAGGCTAACATGTGGCAGAAAAAGTGTCGCAGTCAGGGCCAATACATGCCATTTTACTATAGGTTATATAGGAGCGCTGTTATTAGCTCGCGATAACTTTTTAATTTAAATAGTTATTTTAGAATCAAAACCGATAATAAAATATAACATTGTTATGACATGTTATATTTTATTATCGGTTGTGATTCTAAAATATAACATGTCATAACAATCATTCTACATTTTAGTAATGTCTTTTATATAAAAATATAGAAACAAGAAAATGGTATTTTGAGTCCTCTTATGCGCACTAGATTCATTCCAATTATTATGTCAAAATTCACGACTATTACAGTTTTTTGTTTCCTTGATTATGGTGTTACTATTGCCAACAATTACTATCAACCAATTCTATTTTCAACATACTTCCTTCAACTTTTGATTCATTACCGAACATATTCATGTAATGAAACAGTGCTCTACAGTTATTATTATTATTATCAGTATTATTTTTATAATTATTATTATTTCTACTACTAATTGCAAGTAATGTGGATAATAAAATGTTGAATTTTTTTTATCTTCTTTTATCTCCTTTACCCACAAGTAACACGTCAACTTCATACAAATGTATATGTGTATAAAGGTCCGTGGTTATACACGATTTATTTAATCATCAATTATTTCTAAAATTTAAATGCGGATACCTTTAAATCCTTAAAAAGTTGTTGTGCCTATCCTACTTTGGTATTCTATTAAGAAAAACATGACACTAGATTCTTTAAATAACTGAGCGCTTTGCAAATTTCACAATTGATAATTTTAGATGTCTTGTGTATATACACACATTTATCAAAAGTACAATGTTTAACCGCTCGAAATATCTTTGTGTTCTTGCATTTTAATCGAAATTGATCAATGGAAATAAAAAAGAATACATCATTTCTCTTTTTAATATTATTCTCTTGTTTCTGAACAAATAATCCTTTTTTAGCAAAATGATATTGTTGTCAAGTGCTATACCAATCTGTTTATCGGTAAATTACGGTTTGGAGTTCAGATGCGTACTTACGAAATTATCGATAAAACATTCTGACGACTAGGCGTTATATAATAACCGGTATAATATCGGTACTCTCAAGTTAAATATATTTATCTATCTTTTCGTCTTTAAAGATGAAAATGTTGAATGATATTATAAGGCAATGTTTATAGCCATTCTTTGTCACAAGTAACATGAAAACAGTCACTAGTTAATAAAAACATGCTGAATGTTTACGAAACTTTTATCCCCCGATCCTAGCTCAGCTTTGCACTTATATGGAAATAATCGCACCTAATTATCTAAAAAAAGAATTTAACATGTTTCACTTAATGCTTTCTTTAGTTTACCTTTTTAACCGGACTAACTTATTTTTTCAGTGAAGCCATTTAAAATCAATTGACTTAAAAGATTTAGATAAGTTAAGCGTCAACATATCTGTGTTAAAAAGTTAGTTTACGTCATAGATATGATATAAACACAGACACAACCCGCAAAACTTTAACCATATCGTATCAATAAAATATTCCTAAACTATTTTTGTGAATAAAATAAATATACTTTTGGCAAATTTAGTGGACATGTAATGACAATTTAATTGATTTAGCAATTTGAAAAACACAATCGGACATTATAAGCGCGTGTGAATGTGTATAATTTTGACATACATGTAATACGCAGGGATAATTTTCCAGAGCTAATATCGTTCCAGTCGTCTGGCGTTATATGCCACCTATGATATATCATGCTTATTTCTACCTTTGTTCCTGCAGAGGTGTAAATACGTGTTGTGTTAGAAATGCAAACATATCTCATCTGTAAATGAATATCCATTAAAGAGTAGCTAACAAACGAATTAATAGATGAATAAAAGAATGGGACTGACTGACTAATTGCCATGTTTATATATATCGATAGCTCAAACAAAAAAAACCTTTATACCACTTGATAAATCACGACAACCAGTTTCATCCGACGCATCCAAGCAATCTATAACTTTGTCGCACCGAACTATAATGGATACCCATTCTGAAGTATTACAATGAAAGAATGATCCTGGTTCGAAATCTTCTGGTAAGGTTGTTGCCAGTCGTAAATTGACTGTTAGAAGTTGCTCTGAAAAAACAGAAGTTCAAATGCAATTATGACTTTTGTTTATCTTTTTTTGTCTAGAAAAATACAATACGGCTTTTTTGCAAGTATCAAACATGAAAATAGCTCATGCACATGTTCTTTATAAAAAAAGTTTTGCTGGTCGCTTTTGTGTGTTTATCTTCACTACTCTGACGCTGAATCTTGACAGTGCCATCACATTTTATTAGCAAATCATATGTGTCAATACGAACTACAACGATAGCTTAATTTTAACAATGAGAGTCTAACTCAGTGATCGAACCAACCAAACAAATTAAGTTCGAATCCGAAAGCAATATCTACATTTTATTACTTTGATTGTTTTAAAACGTTTTGTTAGACTAAAATTTGCTTAATAATAGTTTTCGTTTATGTATCATTTACACTCTATGTTGAGGTCACTATATAGTTTTGCATACCTGTTAAAAACTGATATTGACTGAGGACGCAGAGATTTCCCTTGTTGAACATTTTTATTTGAATGACGCTATTGTTTTTATTTCTATTTAAGTCATTTTTGGCGATGAAATATTGAAACTTTTACAACAATTCATTTTTATAAGCTTTTTGTTGTGTATGAAATTTGAATAAATTTGAAACACGATAACACTGTTAAAGTAATATTTTGCCACTTTTGCGTTTCTAAACCGGTTGTCCGAAACAAAAGTCTAAATTTATTGTATCGAATACCTTATAAAATGTAGTGAAAATATGCGAAAATATAAAAAAATGAAGTCTTGAAATCTGTGCAGGCCTACACATTATTTTCGAGGTCTACACATACGTTTGAGGGCTTAGCATGTGACGTCTATCGACCAATCAGTCTTGTATCTTTTATACGTTACACTGTTACAGTCTTAATTCAAAGATAACGCATTGTAACTTAAGTTTCATTTAGAAGAAATTCATATGAAAAGTATATCAGAATAAAAAGAATGTTCAAATAAAGAACCGTTCATGTTTGCTTACGACCGAACAGTCCTTTGCAATCCGTTTCATCCGAAAAATCTTCGCAGTCGAATTTACCGTCGCATTTCATAGCATCTGGTATATGTTGCCCGTGTTCGCATCTAAATGTCGCTTTTTCATGTGTTTTATCAGGCTCTTTCATTTCTTTGAAATGGTCATCACCTGTACCTAAAAAAACCAACAGGAACGTATTTACATGGCTAACTAATTCAATTTAATATTCCGAAAATATGATTTCTTTCAGAGGCCATCATCGCGTTGAAAGTTACAATTAAGTGTCAAATTTATAATATTACAGATCTCTATACTGCGAAATTGATTGTTGTTTGTAAAATTGAAACATTCATAACGAAGCATTTAAATTAAAAATATAGGTAATATAAAACACAAACATTTTCAATGCTACTGCATAAATTAGAAAAAAAACGTTTCTAACAAAACGCTTTTCGTGAAGAAATGACACGAATTTCATTAATGAAAGAAAGGTACATATTGAACACTGTTTAAGAGTAATAAGAACACCATATTTCACACTTTTATCAGAAGTACATTTGTATCAACATTCAGTTGAAGCAAATTCAAAGTGACCATGATCCCGATGAATAAAGTTTACATTTTCAAAGAAAATCCAAGTAACCGATTCGTCCTTCATTGTATTTCAATTAGTATGAGTCATTATTCCTCATGTATTCAAGTGATTATAGACCATGGTGAAATTTAAAGATGAACATCGCACCTTATAACGGTCATCTGCGCGTATGATTTCCTGGATGGGTGGTCATATGCACACTTCCTGTGTGGTTCATATTCTGAACAGACTAAACATTGGTATTTAGGCAAATACAATTATATGCTTTGCCTTGCTTTTACATCATTTTGTCATCTATAACATTTCTCCTCGTGAAATAACACATTTAGCATCTAAAACTTATAAAACGTTTACTCCTCAGCTGGTTGACGGCTTACCATAGATTATACATGGCTCCCAATCTGCTTCGTCAGTATAACACCACAGGAAGCCATCGTTGAACGGGTCGCGGCAGGTGTTTTCTTTTAAGTCCTGATTTGAACTCTGTGACGTTCCTGTTTGTTCAAGTAACAATGGGTTCCATTTTCGACATGGCTTACCAGAAAATGTGCTGTTCAGTGATCCACTGTATCTGTGGTAGGCTAGGGAGCACATTTCGTTCATATCATCTAAATACAACTAATGATTTTATTCACAGAAATACGAATATATATATGTTAGCAAAGTCAAACCTACCGACACCAAGTTTTATTATATTTTCTATAAATATATACTTTTTGATTGGTCTAGATACCTATGATTGTATCAAAATACATCATCATGTTTCAAGAATATTGGGATTTTCTCCATTGAATATACATGTACACATCTATATTTAGAATGACGTGCTGTAGTCATTTGGTTCGTTCAATTTTTTGTTATATACATGTATACATGTTATATACCACGGTCAACTTGTGATATACACAAATGGACATGTATTGCCATGGTTACACACACTTGACTTTCAAGTGAACAGTTAGCGACTACAGAGAGTTTCAACTTTGGTGATGGTTTGCAAAATTATTCTATTCAAATGTCTATTAAAGACCCATAAAGAAATTATTTTGTTGTTTACAGTAAATATATAATAAACATTGTATGGACTTGTTCGGCATTGAATAGTACGTTATGTTCAGCATGTGTAAGTAATATTGACATCGGCTGACGCCTCGGTCAATATTACTTCCATTTGGTGAATATCACATAATATCCAATGCTTAACAAGTCCATAGTTGTATGATGTATACTCGATACATGAATGTTTTTAAAAACGGATAAGAGGAAAATGTGTGACACTTAGACGACGTGGTAAAATGATTATTTTGATTTAAAACAAAAACCAGCTGTATCAATTTGAAATGCCGAAACCCTGAAC
This sequence comes from Saxidomus gigantea, assembly GCA_032359765.1. Taxonomy (NCBI): domain Eukaryota; kingdom Metazoa; phylum Mollusca; class Bivalvia; order Venerida; family Veneridae; genus Saxidomus; species Saxidomus gigantea. Next base: position 1,601 of record JAUMHA010400071.1, on the reverse strand, counting down.
TGAACCTCTATGGTCAGGGGGCAGCGCGTATCAATGCATAAAAAGAACGTAGCCTACTTGGCCGCTGAGCCACTACCAAAAAGAGAGACTGTCCATTATCCAAATAACTCTCCTCTGCTATAGGCAAAATGTGTATTTATGCTTGATAACCCTGCTATTAAGCAGTTATATAAACATTTAACGGCTGTCTCATTGCTAAAATTCACAAACTTTCGTTGCCAAGAGAAGAAATTGAACTGTGGTGTGCAGCAATAGCAATGCAAAGACAGACACCTTAACATTGCGCTATCGTAAACATTTTGTTACCTTTTATATCCATATTAAACTGGATATGATATGAATGAGTGGCTATGCCTGTAAATTGACCTACACACATAATATAGACCAAGCTGATATAGTAAGTTCACTTTAAACTGGTAAATTAATCTGCAATGGGCCATAGTAACCATAATATCGCTGATCTGAGTATCAATGTACTTTAAAATAAGAAAGAAGATCTAAAGGTCAAAACCAAAGTCAGTCATATAATATTTTATAACAAGTTAGTAAAACTAGACAAGTACTCCAAACTACAAATCTCTTGATTGAAACACCTAAAAACTAGAACAAAGGTCAAGGTTAGCCAAAGTCAACTGTCCATATACATGTAGTTTAAATTTTATTTCAATATTTAAAAAAAACAGAAAGAATGTTAGTAGGTAAAGTGACCCCGGGATATCTGTCACTGACATTTTACCTTATGACTTAAGTTAAAAAGAGAGTATCTACTGATTCAAATGAATACGCCATTACGTTTGAGGATCTTATGACATATAGTGCTCGAGAAATTGAATATGATAAATGTTAACCTTGTAATCCAATGGGCGATGTCAAATTTACCTCCTGGGCACAATGCGAACAAACTTCGTGGATAACCATCAGCTAATATGCTTTCAGATCAGAAGATTTTAAAAGTATTCCTATAAATTTATTCAAATACAAGCGGCACCAAGGGTGAATTGAACTTTTATCCAAGGATCATGATTTGAACAAACTTGATAGAGTTTGACTAGATAATGTTGCATAACAAATATCTAAGCTCAATGCCCAATGGTCTTGGAGAAGAAAATGTTTCCTAAGGTAAATCTGTATCGAACAACTGACCCCCAAGCAGGGTCAATTTTGACCAAGAGGACATTATTTGAACATACCACGGATAGTAATCGATCCTAAAGTGGCTAGGATGAGCTTAAAGGGACCTACCGATAGCAGTAAAATTTGAAATTATAGTGAATCTATCATTCATATTTTATACGCTTCTTTCTCGAGATAGGATTCAATTACAATAATGTGTTTCCCAATCGCTTAACATTACCTGGAATTACACAAGGCTCCCATCGGGTGTTTGGGTCCATCGTATGGCACCATAGATAACCACTGTTCCACGGGTCTCGACAATAATTTTCTACAGACAAAATTGTTTCTCCGGGAAAAGACATTGCATAAGAAATTTGCGTATGCGGAGTTTTTGTCGTCCACGACTGGCAGGTTTTTCCTGAATATGTTTTGTTCACTTTTCCGGTATATTTTAAACGACTGTAATTCATTGAGATATTCAGCGA
>JAUMHA010400049.1:0-11303 GCA_032359765.1 Saxidomus gigantea | reverse complement strand
GGAAAGGCACAAAGTATCATACAATATTTGAATAATGCAGTTTCCACATACTTACATGTATATACATGATGTATATATATATACATGTAGACTCTCATGCCTTGAAGAATAAATTAATTCTTGTAGAAAGTTCAATGCAGGGGGAAAAATGACATTTACTTAGTTACGTAGTGATGTGTGGTAAAAAATTCACTGTTGATATTTTTTGGTTTCAATCATTTTTATTGTTTTTTTTCCATATAATTAGACTGGTAATGACCAATAATTAGCAAATAACAGGTGTTTTAATACTACTTTCTACTTTAGTATATCTTAAATATCTAAAGGCATTAATCATGAAATTCATTTTGTTATGAAATCTTACTGACATTTACAGCAGAAAAAGCTCTTTAATGTGCTGTTCTTATATTATATATAAAATTTTATTATGGTATATCTACGCACTTTTAATGAAAATTACGTAATGCAAAGATGGCAAAAAAAAATCTGAAAACAAAAACGTAAGCAAAAACGAAAGCGTCACACCATAATTTTGACATCTCATAATCATTGTTATAAAACCACAGTCAGTCATTCTCCTATTGTGTGAAAATGCACTCTATTAAATGATAGTCATCTAGTTATTTTGTTCTTGTTGTACAACTATTGTTAATCTGTGATCTCACTGGCTAGAAAAGTATCGTCTTACATCGTACGAGTTTACACTTGAAAACAATAGTAAAATGTTCCAGTTTTCATACATAAGTAAAACTAACATAGGTACAAAAGAGCAGGAAATTCTTTAAATTAAATCATGTCTGTTTTCATATCTATTTACTGTTTGATGGACACTATTGGAAAATTTAGTTGACTTCATTCTTCTTGCCGGGTTTTGGGAATGTTATATTTTTTATTTAATCATGATTTCCCAGATATGATCTAATGCCAAAAAGAAGGATTTTCTGAAATTGTCATAATTGGTTGATTTTATATGTTTCAGTTTAACAGGTTTTAGATTACCAATGATTATCTCAGTCACTGGATTGGTTCACAGCAAACTGCTGTGATTTATCATACAGCTAAGTACACCAATAAAAAAATTTGCTGACGATATGAACTCCTGGTAAACATTTATAATAGACTACAGATAGACAGTAGATTAACAATCCAATCTTAAATTAACCATTAATCATTAATCACAGATGAAAAATATCTTGTACAGAAAAACTATTATTATGATTTGTGGTTGTCTGGTTCTTATCAAAAAATATAACAAAATTTGACTGATTAACTACTGGTCTATAATACTGTATAGTTGATGCAAACTGACTTGTCATTCTCAAATCGGAACCTTTAACATCTGAGCCCCTTAAACCCCTTTGTGTGGAAAAAGAAGAGAGTTAAAACATCAGTTGTTTTTTATTTGGAAGTGACCAGTGTGTATTCTGACCAGACTGCAAGGAAGACCAGCCTAATTTGGACCTCAAATGTTGATTTTATAACTGTGGTACTCTATGTGTAAGTTCTACCTAAACAACTGACCTTTCAGGGTAAAGACTAATAATTCAGTAAAATTTGTTCCGTTTAACAACTTCTATTTTCAAACTGACCTGACACATCAAGAATGACCCTCATTTACATTGCTTGTTATCTCAAAGAATAGAATGAATTCATTTCATAAGTAGGAAGGTTACTTAAACATGTTAAATCTGAACTTTTACTGTGGGGAAAAATACATCCACTTTAAACCAGCTGATAAAACAATACTAGACTGGCTATATGAAAGTCAACCTTTGGACAGTCAACAGATTTGGTGGTAAACCCCCCCCCCCCCGAGTTATTAAGAAGATGTGTGAATCTGTACTTTTTTCTTCCATTAAACATTTTACTGGTCAGTAGGTTTTTATATTGACAAGTCAATTGTCACAACCTGTACAAACCACCGCTCTGGAAATCTTCTGTTTTATTTAAGAGCTTAATATAACCATTTGTAACATGCGTTGTTACTAAAATAGAATGTTTTCCGTATTCATACACATTTTTGCCATAAAAACATGACCTGTTACAATAAAACAGTCATGTCCCATTCTTAAACAGTCTTTAAGAAATTACATCAATATCAATATAAGCAAGAACAACTAAATTATTCATGTTGCCAACAGTTTCTGAAAATAGATTTTCTCATTACTTATTAAAGAGTACTTTCCATTGACACAAATAGCTAAAACAACTCTACTGAATGAATTACCTAGAATATTTTTGGAAATACAATGCCATCATTGTATTCATTTTAGAAATGATGTCCATACTGGGCCTCCTTACAATTCAACAAATGTTCCCAATTCTTCAGGGTGGTGAAACAAAGTCTAACAGTATTAGTCTAATTTCAACACATCCATCACCCTATGATTTCTTTGGCAAAAAAAGTGCTGACAAATTTTCAAAACCCAGGGAATACCATAAGTAACACCATACTCTTTTAACTAAATATGCAGGTAAACGAAATTAAACAATCTTATTAAATTTATCTTTTTTTCATTAAACTTTTAGTAGCCCTTGAATTTGAAATAAGAAAGCCAATAATTTTTCGGTTTCATATGGAACCACTAAACAATACATGGGTGAAACCTGACAATACTTTCAGTTGAAGCACACATGAAAATTAGCGGCTTATATAACACTGCGTATAAGCTTTTCGAGTTTGTGGTCCAGCGTTCAAAGAATAGTTTCACTGAAAACATGTACAATGTAGACTAATCAACTTCCATTCTATAAGTGATTTCATAATAAATTCATTAAGTAACAAACATGTTATTAATTCTAATAACAAAATTCAAACATGAATGTTAATTAATTTCAAAAGTGATATCATGTATGTAATTTCAGAATGTTTTATGACCACTTTCACATCTGACCTTCTTTGACCCCCCAAGTAGGGATGGTTAGGTTAGAATAAGTAACTTTCATGAGCAGTATGATATAATGCTTGGCTATGAACTTAAAATTTCCAATAAACAGATTTAATGGATTTTCATATCTAAGGATAGCATAATTAGTCAACAAAATTACACAAAAATTTAACAGGTTTGATGAAATTCAAGGAAGTAGTGGCAAAAAATGCAATGAAATGACCCACTTCTTTCTCACAACTTTCCCCTGAAGTCATTTAATGGTTTAAACAACTTAAATCACAGGTAACTGTTGATAAGTTACCATGACAATCCCAAAATTTGACATGATTCAAAATGATATTTTTACATGTATAATCTGAAGATTTAGCAAATACATGAGAGCTCTGGAATGTGTTAGACAAGAACAATGTATTTTTCTTACCATGAGACAACAATTGAAACTGAATATTTAGGTTGTAACATGCCATTTATCCTATAATCTGGGGGAAACCCCCATTTTCATTAAAATTACAAACAATTTTTTTTCAATTTTTTTTAAGAAACAAAAAGCCCTATATCTTTTATGACTCTTTAATGTGGATGTAATGCTAACAATTATCCTTATCAGTAATAAAAGTCATACAATTTACCCTTTAAATTACTTCAAAATATTCATTAATATAGTACATGTATATTGACATTCTTTAAAGATTTTATGATTGGAGTGGTAAAAGACTGTACATAATTCTTTTGTAACAGTAGGCCACATTACTACAGAAATCTCAATATATGACCTATTCCCTGACCTGGTCATTACCTATTTGTATAATGCGGATTTATATAAGATGACCATTATGTTAGATGTCACCGACTTAAACACTTATCTCTCTTATAGTACTTAAACTTCAAATCCTACCAGATAATAACAGTATGTTGAATTTGATTAAAATATTTTGACAAACAAATACCAAACATGTGAATGGAAGGCAATCTTTTTAATTGAAGAGTTTATTTCATAGTCATTGTTTTTACATATACAATTGATAAACTTCTTATATAGCAATCAAAATAATTTCTTTTGTACATTAAGTTAAGTAATAATTAAAAAGCTGGTCTATTTCTGAACCCTTGACACTTCCAATTCTTCAACAAAATGGTGCAGACTTAGCCAAGAGTGTAGACCACAATCAGCTTTCATTAGGCTAATCATAGTCTACACCATTTCAGCAAACCTGTGAATGTGGAAACCCTTTTGCAGGATAAAGGTCATAACTTCTTTCTACCTATGCTGGTAAAAACAAGGGCAAGTGCGTGCAAATACCAAACTGTACTCACGTTGTGAAGATATTTTGGTCTTATCACACAAAAACTGCAAACTATCAATTTTATCATTTTTAGAAACACTTGTTTTTATATGGGAATCCATCTCCTAAGTTCAGTTATCTCTACCTGTCCTATTTATACATTTGGTACAAGATAACAGTATTAATATCACTATGTCAACTGGTTATGAAATGACAATAGATTTTACGCAGTAATTTGTTAACGACAAAAATTTGCATTCTGGGCAGAAATTTTTGTCATTTTCAATGATTTTGCATTCTAGGCAGGAATTTTAGTCATTCGCGATGATAAAGGAGAGAATTAATTTATCTCTCCTCAGCTTATTTCAAAATACAGTTTAAGTTTTACCTCATCAATTATATAAAATTTTCGTTCTTTACAAATTCCCCATTCGTAATGGTAATTAAACAATGCATTGCTAGAGTAGTTACAGATATAGTTATATGTATCACATAGATCTGTATCCAATGAAGGACAATCAATTTACTTGGTTTCCCAATACACAGCGATAACTCATCCTTCTCATGTCTTACAACTTCCTTTCGGCAAAAAATCCCCACCAGTAACAACATCATAATGGTAATTATGTACCTGGTCTACAATGTAGGACTCTCGAACGTGTGGTGAGGTCGGTCAGTTTTGATGAGACATTGAAGTCAAGATAAAAATCACTTTATGAGATCATAGATCTACATTTGAGACATAAAGAGTTTCCCTTTAAAATTATGGAAGTGTGAATCTTCTTGTTTACAAAATTAATGAGATAATATATTATAGTGACAGGGCTATTGATAATGTCAAATCTTTAAGCCGAAAAAGAAACAAGAACTCGCTATTGGTAAGTGGAAATGAGATGGTGCATTTTGCCGTCAACTTTCCTGTTGTACTTCCCATAAATCACCGATATGCAAGCCAATCATAATTAAAGACAGTGGCCTATGACAACCACCGTGTCTGACACATTCCCGAAATAAGTACCAATAAAAAGATCATAACTTGGCAATTATATATGTGCTTATATGAAACTATTCTCAACAGATAATAAACTCAAGGCCTGTATCTGAAACAACTGCAATATCAACACCAGTATCTATAGCGAAAGAAAACCGAAATAAAAAAATCCTTAAACTTTTTTGACTGATCATAAAAATAAAACGGGCAAATAACTTTTATTGTAAAAGCAATATAAAATTTATATTACCAACATCAAGGATTTGAATTTCGCTTTCAAATTTGATACTGTTTGCTTACATTCATTGTTATACATTTAAATTTATTAGTGGGGTCATTTGAAGACTTTTGCAATGAACGATAAATGGATCATATAATGTCAACAGAATTTGTATTAACAGAAATACTTTGTATAATATTTACACAAGATGTTCACAGTTTCAATTTACATTGTCATTCGTACAAATAAACCAATATACTGCCCTCCTTGAACTGAAAACTTAGGTTTTTCAACAATATTCAATACTACATTATAGATGCACAGATAAAGTTAGCAAAAACCTGTTATCTTCTCAATGTTTCTATTATAATATTATCTCTAGTGTGTATCACATTAAACTGGAAACTACCAATTTTCTGAAAACTGTTCGCTTTAAATACAGTACTTAATACTGGTAACTTTTAAATTTATTTTACGCTAAATTGCAATGAAAAATTCAGTGCTTATTTAATGACTAACTGGTATTTTCATATCATAATAAAGCATACATGTGTACATGTAAAATTCTTAACAGTTATACCCTTCAGCAGCTAAAGCTGTATACATACATGTCATCTTACTGTACAATAAAACTATTATTGAATGATATTCTGATTACGACCTGGTGTATATGGAACAGTATGTACATAATCAAACATCAACTAAAGCCATGCCTCGCATTACAGGTATTTAAGGATAAAGAAGTGACATCTAATTGACGTGATGGTAAAACAGACAAATTGTTACTTAAAATGACTTAATCAACATTCTGTTTAGAGAAAACTGCAACTGCAGAATTGAATTTTGATGGAGCAAGATATATCACATTGAACATTGTTGAAAAAGAATTAAGATTTCAGTTTCTTTCATACTACCGGTAGCTGTTATTCAAACATTAGAAGCAAAAAATGGTATACATGTATTACATGTATCTATTGATGCAATGAAAGTAGGACTGTCAAGCATTAGTCCATTCATTTGTTCTGTATCAAACCACTTAATAACAAGAAAAAATAGTACTTAACATGGGCATACAAATTACAGACATACAGCTGTTGTTTTCTAACAAAACAGCATTTATTTGTAGCATGGACAATTCTCGTAAACAGCTTTCTGACTATAGAAAGATGAATTTGAAAGTGTAAAATACATATCTAGCGCGGTAATGTAACATATGTTTCCGCAAACTTAAAAATGATTTCTTAGTAGAGATTTCTATTTTATTGTCATATGATCTAGATATCATATATGAAAAAGTATAGAATTTCACATAACAAACATACATAATATGCTATCTGCCAGACAAATAGATCAAAAATAGATAACTATACACAATTCACTCTTTAAAATCTGAGAAAACATGTATACATATAATATGATTTTATTTATATGTGGATTAATTATACATATATCCTATATATTACCTATATAATAGAAAAATATCTTTCCAAAACTCAGATTTTGTTTGTAGTTAAATTAGTATGTTTACATCAAAGCAAGTTACAATATGCAATAGCTGATATTTAGAAAACATAACAAAACTGTTTTAAATATTTTGTTGTCAGTTCCATCACACAAAACAACTGTGTACATAGAACTGTACCACAGATGAGAATTATTCTCAATGTAACAGGAATTAGCACATTCCATCATCACCAAGGCAATTTATCTTGGAAATCTATCTTGGATGTTCATCAGCTGATTAACATAAACAAATCATATATCTGCAAGCACTCACATATGCTGGCAAACTGTCTTACAAGTACTCCCTCAGTTTTCCACAATCACTGGCACATATTTACACATTTTATATCTGAGCGAAAGACAGCCTTTTCATAAGCTTTAATGATAAATTTTCATTGAGCTAAAAGACTGGAGTGTTTTAGAAGTAAGAAGTATATTCACACATGTGTGTCACCTTCGACACTGAACACAATTCTTTTTCACTGGATAATTTGCAAGAAATTTTCCATTGCGACTATCACATAATAATATAAAGGTAACTGAAGGCATAGAAGCCTTTCATGCACTTATTTTTTTTTGCAAGAAATTTGCGAGACATATGGTATTACCTAGTAATCCCAAGGAAAACGGTAATCGTTCATCCTTCAACCAACTTCATTCATGAGCATGGAAGGAACGCTGGACCAGGACAATACGGACACTGTCCATTCACATACACCTGAGGATAGTTGTTATTGTAGTAATACTGACCAGATATGTTCAGATTCACTGGCCCATAATACACTTGGTCTATTGTCAATCCATTCAACTGGTCAAACTGCTGCATTTCTAGGTATTTGTTGTGAGCCTTCTGCTCCTGTTCCATAAGCACCTGACACGCTAATTGCTGAATGAGGTTCAAAGTTTGTCTCCTCTCATGGCCCATCAAGCATATGGTGCTTTCATCCACCACACGGTACAAAGTCAACAGATATTCATACTTTAGTTCCTCTTCCCCGCTGAAATGGTTATTCAAATAAGATTCAAGTTTTTGCTTCTGCTGCGTAACATCATTGAAGTCAATAAAGAAGCGCGAGCACATGTATCTTTCCGTTTGGCAAACATCCATGCTTTCTGAAGCCTGAAAGCTCCTTGTTAAGAGATTGCAGTATTTCAGAAGCCCGCCACCACGTATCTCCTCTGGATTTCTTGTTGCTATTAGCTTGGAATTAAGGTGCGTCCAAGCCTCATTGAAATCTCCATACACGCTCTCGGCCACAAGGGTTGGGTACAAGTTTTCACTCATAGGGGTGCCTGGATCTGAGATTTCATGGAACGTCAATAGACTGTCAAGGATAATTTGAAAAGAATCTACACTGAACTCATACTGACGTTTCACCTTGTCAACAAATTTCAGTTCCACATTCTTGCCCTTGTTATTTGAGAGTGAGATCAGGGACCATCTGTCACCATGCTCATTGCAAACCTTCACCATTTTCTGGACATAGGCTTCTTTCAGGCTACAGCTGCTCATTTTCTCCTTGTTAACTCCATCAGGGAGAAAGTCTAACAAACTGTTCAAGACACAATTCTTAATTTTCTGCAACTCATTATGATTCGTCAGATCCACTCCGAAGATCAAATCCAAGTCATTGTACGGTTGGACATTTTCATTACCGTTTCCTAAAATATAACTTGCGGCACCGCCATTCAAACGAATATCTCGGACGCTCACACCTTCTGTCCGTAAATTCTCTCTCACAACTTGCACCAAATCTTTGAGCTTTACTTCCAAAGTTGGAAAATTTCCGCGTCCATGAATCGGAATGGCATCCTCCAAGACTTTGTCAAGTTTATGCACTTGCTCGTAACATAGCACTTGAAAACGTCCACAACGAGGTGAGTCCTGCGTTGCCATAATTTAAAAGCCCTCAGAATGTAATTATCTAAATATCTGAAAGCTGCCGAAATCAAAATATGTCCGTTCTCTTTCACAACTAGTCGCTTACTGACATTTCACCACTTGCGAAACTTCTGCTCTTTTATCGATTAGCTGTGGCCCAGCCTCGAAACTAAAACTATGCGTTACCACGTCCGATGCGGGAAACCACTCAGTCAATTGCTCACTGAACTATGGAATTTTTCTGAAATGCGAAACAAAAGTAGGAAGTGCAATTTTCCGTTTTTATTTCAGTATAAAAATAACAGCTGATTTTTTTTCATAAAAATAAAACTGAAATTCTGTGATTATTAATGTTTTCCTACTGTAAAATCTGGGACTACTTTATTAAACGCTTAACACATTCACTTCCCACAAACCTGTACGACACAGACGGTAGTATTGCGTGTTTATCTCACCAAGTGTGTAGACACATTAGTAGGTATAGGTCTATGCTTTGTGCCTTAGTTATCAAGACTAATTACTGATTAGCCACGTACTCATACTGTTCAAATGAAGACATGGCCTTTTTTGGTACTTTCCCCCCTCTGTTTAGTAGATGTAGATCTACTATTAGTTTACAATAAAAAATCACAATTCACACTGACTAGCTGGTTATCCACTTCATTTCTGATCACTTTGTATTTAAAAAGCTGTTTGAAATCTCATTAAAATATCATGGAGAAACTTGTTTGTCCCCCGCCCCACCCACATATAATCTTGCCTTGAAAGCATTTAGGTTGATGCTTTGACTGCATACGGTCAGGGAGCTTGTTCCAAGGATTGACTGAATTGCCCTATAGGTTAAACTATTGCTTGTTTTTATCATAAATGATTTTGTATACCAATTTTAAGATGTTTAACATATCCGTTTGTCACGATGATCGCTGAACATTTTCAACTGCCCTTTTTATTCTTAAATGTTGCCTGTAATAGAGCCTTCATATTACGATAAAAATATAGCCGAGTTAATTCTGGACATATGGTCATCTTGATAGGTACTATAGTATATCTATGCCAACAAGAAACATAAACTTTAAAAGACTGACTAACGAGTAGCCTATATATACGCCGATGGGGGTACGAGGGCCTATTCTGCAACGTTTATGAAAACAAAAAAATCTCCTTTTCGCAATATTCGTGCTGTATCTTCTACATTTAGTGAACCAATGGCGCAAGAGATAGAACTGTCCTAATTCTCAGCCAGGAAAGAAAGAAGCGCCATAGCTGCTTCTATGAAAAGATAAGTATATATGTCAGCACACAAAAGACCTTCGTTAACATTTCGCTCAAACAACAAAGACGACATCTCATATGTGGTCTTATTTGTTATCTTTATAATCTTATCTTTAAACACGTCCGTAAACAACTTTAAAAAAAAAAGTATCACGCAAAACACGCTAGCTTAAACAATAAAAACGCCGATTACATACAACCTTAACTAAAATAGAAGGCAAACAATAGAGCACCAGTTGACCAATGTCACACTGACAAACAGATGGTGGCAGAAAAAAAAACTTGTCAATCGCAATTATGCGATTATTAAGCAAAATGGTAGAAAACAAATCAAATCTGAAATTGATTTTAGAAAAAGCAACACCTTAAACGTTTGGGATATCTAATAAATAGATGCAAGTAAAGGCGCGACACTTTATAAAGTAAATGCATTCAAACGTTAGAGACATTTTTGCTAATTTAAGACTTTATATATCTGGAAAGACTTAACTCTTACTGGCAAACTATTTCAAATTTTGCTCAAACTAATTCATTTTGAAAATATTCTTTACTGATTACTGCTAAAGTCAGATACTACATTATATGTATAAAATATTACTTACATTCTTATGCTACAATATGCTATAACTTTCCTGTTTTGTACTAATTTATAATAGTGATTCCGGATAGACATTAAGCTTTTTACGCACTGATTCTATTTTTCTACTGTGTGAAAAGACAGCGACCTGTTTACTATTATACTGAATCAATGAAATGCGTTCAAGACTTTCTAAATTTGGAATCAGACCCTACGTGGGCGTTTCGTCAATGGCCGTAAATAGACAATCGATAGAATTACTACGGCATTAAGTTGAACTGTCTCGTTTCTCAATACATCAATTCAATCTATCCTAGCATCTCCGGCTGCACGGCTGACATTCCTTCCACTGTGACGTCAAAGTAATCGACCAATCAGAAAACGTAACTTTAGATCGATTTAAGATATATATGGTAACAATTACCTTATTGATCTGTTGCTGTAGCAACGGAATAAGTTGTGACGTATTTGAAGTATTTACGTATTCCAGTGTTGGAAGTTATGAATGGGCGTAGGCGGCCGACCTGGAGTTTTGTTTACGACATGTTCACTGTGATTTGTAGTGATCCATTGACTAAAACTATTCTCGATGGTATTTCTGGCAAATGTGGCGGGTAGGAGTAAGTGCGGGGCGAGATATCATCTGGTGATTCCAGAGGGGAAATGTCTACCGTTAAAGTAAAA
>JAUMHA010399983.1:0-11307 GCA_032359765.1 Saxidomus gigantea | reverse complement strand
AAGGAATTGCAGTGTATGGTAATTTCCTAAGGTTTAATTTAGCCTAATGGTATTTAAACTTCCTTTTTTTGTATTAAGAACACCTCTTTAGTGGTAAACAAATTTCACCAGATCACTGTGCTTTATTTTAGCCCTGGAGGGACTTCGATACTCCGGAGTTCAAACTTCCTTTAAGTTACCACTGACTTACAACTTCCTTATTTTTAGTTCTTAACTTCTGCCATTTAAAGCTTGCTTACTTTTAATTTCCATTTTCCTGACTTTTGACATCTAGCCTCAAATTACTTTTCTTTTTGACTTCTTTACTTCTAACTTAAAATTTTCAAACTTCTAACTTCCTTAGTTTTGACTTCAAACTTTCTTCATACAGCCAACTACTTTATCTCTGGTTCCCAACCTCAGTACTTCCATCTTCAAACTGTCTTACATCTATCTTCCAATTTCTTTACTTCTGACTGATTACTACAAATTTCTGTACTTCTGACCAAGAAGTCCTTCAATGGCTTTGACAGCTTTTTGTTTTCATTAGGTGAATGTGGATTAAACTTTGAGAACTCTGGGATCAGTGTATGATGTTTGGATTCTGACTGCTAAGAATGTAGTTAGTCAAAACTTACCAATTAAAAATTATCTCAGACAAAATCATCATCACAATTAAAACTGTCCAATCAGAAGTAGTCTTGGTGCTGTCTCAAGACAAAGGTGGCCAGTAAGAAGTAGTCACATTCAAAACTGGCAAATCAGAATTGCTAGATTTCAGAATGGTCTCGAGGAACATTTTCATAATCAGCAGACCACAAGTACTGCTATGAACTGGAATCATGGGGGATTCAACAAGCTCCACTTCAAGACTCTCATACTTTTCAGTTCAATGACAGTTCATTCCCTATTTTTTGTAGAATGTTGTTTTCAGTATGATTAACTTCTGCTGCATATCATTCTATAAGTAACATCTCATATCAATAAAGCAATAAACAGTCTGTAAATTTTGTAAAACCGAACAGACTTGCTATATGTTACATTTTATACCATTTAAGGAGATGATATAGTATGAAACAAGATTGTCTGAGAACTTAACTTTAATTATCTCAAGTCATGGTTTAATAATATATTGCTTATTACAACACTTTTGATCAGACTCTTTGTCAACAAGAAAAGCATAAGAAAGACATCAAGTCTCCGTGAATAAGTTACAGAATATGTGATCATGTAAAAGATACAAGAAAATTGACTCTAAGAAAAATCAGCGCCTTTTTCAGAACAACCTTTCTGTTATTTAATTTTATATTCCTAAACATGTTCTGAGAAATTATTGCATCTAATTGTTACAGAAATGTGTAATAGGTTTCATAAATATTACACAAGCAGTTTCATGAAAAATATTACAAGTTCTTGCACACGTAACTGTTTTGGTTCCATTAAAATTGTTTATTAAAAAACACACCACTTTGTCTTTCTCATTATACACAATGATAAACAAGCTAGGAACCATCTAGGTCTAGCAGCACTATAAGTATTAAGCTATTCAGTGAGAAATGTAAGACCTCTAAAAAAACAACCTTGTTCAGATGGATCTCACATCTACCTTGTTCTAAAGCTGCAGTATTAGTAACCCTTAGTACATTCATTACAAATTACTCTTAAGTTGTTTTAACCATATCTTTTAAGTCTGTATTCCTAATTATATAGTTAACCATGCCATTTTTCTTTTATTTCAGTTACAAGTTTGATGACCAAGACGTGTACGAATAGAAAAAATACAACAGGAAGTTCTCAACCATTGTTACACACAGATCAATGACAAGAAAACAGCCACTGCTCTATTGTATGGATTGTGTCATAACCATACTGGATTTATCAAGTTACGCCATTAGCGACTTTCAGTGAGGTGAATTATTAGAAAATTTGAAACCATCAACTCAGTCATAACTTTGACAATATGCTGATTAATTATTGAGTCAGACAGAATGGTATTTACAGCTTTAATTCCCATCAAATAACATTTCCAAGTCAATTACATGGCTTGAGAAGAAACCACTGCTTCAATTGAAGACATGGGCGGGATATTTGGAACAGCGAAATACCGTGATAAACTTTTAATATTGTTACCCCCAAGAGAATGCGTAACACCACATCAGCAATGCTACGGAAAACTAGAAAATACGACAAATATCATGGAGCATTGGATGGAGGTATCGAATTACGTGTGCTATGTGGCGCTGCCAATCATTCTTGTATTTTGTCTAGTCGGAAATATTGTGAACATAGCTGTGCTTTCTAAACAATTCAGGACTTCCATGGATACATATTTACTGGGACTATCCATTGCAAGTGTTTTATTTGTTGTGTCAACCATCGTGTACAATGTGCAACATTACATTGGGTACAAAGACTACTTTGTTTGGGCGCAGAGATATGCTGTTATAAGTCGTGACTGGTTTTGGTTTGCAACAATATGGTTGCTCATATTAATGAGCCTGGAACGCTCAATCACTGTAACTTCAAGAAAAGCTCAATCTCTCTGTTCTCCGACTCAGGCCGCCATTGTTGTCATTCTCGTCTACCTTATTGGTTTTATAAGTGCACTTCCTCGGTACTGGGAATATGAAGTCATTCAGCAGGGCAGCTTACATCATGATCAAACTTTCATCGCGCTAAGAAAATCAACGGACGAAAAGATTCAGGAATACAAAGCCATATACTACTGGTACATCACGTCAATCACAATCTTTCTACCAACGCCACTACTATTTTTCATGCTCTTTCCTTTGTGTTATGGAACCCGGCAAACTGTGATCTCTAGGAACTACTTATTCATAAAACATAGTGCCAGCACAGCCCTGATATTAAACAGACGCTTAAAAGAGGAAATAGCATTGACAAGACTTGCAATTGTGATGGTTGTGCTGTATCTTATGCTAGTTGCGCCATTTCTGTTCTTTGACCTTTTGTCTCATTTTGCTCCCAGTTTGACACAAACTGGCACACCATATTTTGTAGCACTGTACAATATTTTTACAATCTGTTTTCATTCATACTACATGTGGCACCAGCAGATTTTCTTCTGCTGCAACAAACAGTATCGGTTGCAGTTCCTCACTTCCTGTTGTTGTTGTTGTTAGTGTAAACACAACTGAGCTGCCACTCTGCGAAAACCAACCTTTGTGACCAGTATTGATCCAGGGTCAAGCTGCATAGGCTTGTCATCTGACCTGAATCCATACATTGCCTATCCATAACAAATATAGCACTTTCTATCATAGGGGCATCCAAATCATAACCCTGCTTCCTCTTTCTTTTACAACGACTTAACATAATGTATACATAAGAAATACAGGTTTTCGCACAGTGGGACGCAATCATTTTCTGAATCTATTCCTGGATGTTGTTTTATAACAAACATACCAGAAACATGGCAGCAAAATAAGTCTGAAATATTCAAAACATCTGATGTGTTATGTGTACGAACAGTTCAGTCACAAATCAATTTCAACTTGTAACATTCCTGACTACTGTTAGAAAATGTGTTATGTATTTAACATACGAGAACACCACTTTATAAAATGGACCAATCAATAACATTTAAATTCTCCTACATTTGTTTGTAAAACATCTTCTACACATATGAATATACAGTCGTGTTCTGCATGAAACTGGGCTAATGTAATGCTAACTCTGATCATGATCATGTTACTGACCTAGCTGTATCAAGTTTTGACCCGACCCAGTATCGTCGTGCTCGGATTGCTGTGAAACGCTAACAGCTGTTACAGACAGGATGATACCAAGCAAAATGTGAAGGATAGTTAATGAAACTTTGATTTTGGTAACAAATCAGACAAGCCTAAAGTTTGGACATTTCATCTAAAATGGCAAATTATGTTACATTGAGATTGAATATGTTTTTCTTTCAAAAATTCTGTTTTCATCTATACTTCAGGGAAAAAGCTGAGCATTTAGAGTATCTTGTTTGGCGATGGTGGTGGGGAGGGGGTTCCATGAAGTGCTAAAATGTGAAAAGAGATATCTTACCCACGTACTTTTAACATCCTTTTTTGTTGTGTAAAGAACAACAAAGGTTCAATAATATATACTTAATATTAAGAATCTTAGCTCATACTGGCTGACATGCTCAACTTTTTCCCATAGGTATATTTATCGATTTTTTATATGTTGTACAGTACTTTCTGTTTTGATATGTCTGTATTAAAATAAGAAAAGTGATCACTGATTACTTTGCAAATTATTGACATAGTAATTCCTGCAACTCTTGTCCAGCCGAATTTCTAACATCAGATGTGTCTATTTTTAAACTTGGACAGTCTTATTAATTACTGGTAGGCATGATCACAGAAAATCTACAAACTTGTGAACAATGCATAATAATTTGAGGGTTGACCGCAAAACTGTAATAAGTCCTTCTTTATTTCATATAAGTTACTACAGTTTTGCGGACAACCCTCAATATAATCATCAGTTGCCACAGATGATCATGCTCTACAAGTTATGAAAGACCTAATCACACAGACCTGGAAAGGATTTAATCACAACAACAGCAACTTTTCAGCGCTCGTCTATATTTTTTGTCATTTATACTAGTGCCCCACATCAGGGAGAAGCTATAATAAATATGATCCTCATGGTGGAGTCAAATTGGTGAAATAGTGCGTTGTTCTGATAAAAATATTGTTCATGTTAATGTAAAATTTCCGCACATTGTCTTGATGAGGTGAACATGATTCCTCTAACCTGAGTTTCCTTAAAATCCAACAAGGGGTTAAGGAGATATGGAGGGGACAGGAAATGTTATACTCAAGCTTTTGACCTTAAGTTGTGACATCCATTGTGACTTGCTCATGGGTTCTGCACATCACATTGATGAGGTGAACATCTGATCCAAGTTTAATCAAAATCCTTCAAGAGGTTAAGGAGATATGAAGCGAACAGGAAATGTTACGAATGGACGGAGACCATTGCCCTATACTGGGCCGTTATGCATATGCAATAATCGGAATGCAGAAATGAAATACCTTCGGTTAGAGAGAAACTGCAAGAAATTACCCCCACTGAGATGGAAATTTGCACAAATCTTAACTTTCTGTCTCAAAATGCAAGTATCTAACACGCTACATGGGTTGCTGCGAATAAAACTGAACAAATTACCATGTAACACTATTTAAGGAAGTATTCTTCCCATAAAACAACAGGATTTGAATAATGAAAGAGATTCTGAGGAGATTTAAATAAACTATCACAACCCTATAATTTTCCTCTGAAAATTAATTTCCTACAAACTTTCACCGACTTAAAAGTTTGATAAATTTTACTGAAACATGTTATCTAATGTTTTAGTTCCTATTTGTTTTTTCTCAGCATTTGCACAGTTCATCCGAATTTCAGTAATTCAATGTCGGTTTTTATTCCTTTTAGAAAGCTGACATAATGAAGTTAATTGTAGGGCAACTTTGCTTTCAGAGAAAAAAAAAACATGGTGATAAAGACTCTCTCTCATTCTGTTCACAGACTCAGTCATTACCCTGCTAAATTTCTAAAATGGACTTACCCACCATTCAATTTTGAATTTACCATTATTCGTTCAAAGGTGTGCTCACTTAAAATTCACTGACTGATAATAAACATTGAAGGTCATGATATTCATGCACAGAGTTGTCATAGAAAGTTGTCACACAAAGATCATACATGTAGTCTAATCATGATCTGCACTTGGCATAAAGGCAGAATCACGTGTTTGACTGATTGGAGGTGACTTTGGTTAGCAAAACAAAAAGTTCTATTTTCATTCTTTCAAAAGAAAATATTTCAGAAATACCACAATGTATTTGCCTGATTTCAATGGAACACCGGAAATGGTCTTGTGGTGCCAGCTGCCAAATTTTAAATATTGAAATGCTTCCATCAGATTGACTAATATATGGGATATATCACTCCTAATTTTCTCAGAAACTCTACCAAGACAGTACATAAAACAGAGATTATAGTATAAATAGGCCTTTCCAACTGAAACTTTCCGTTGTAACTAGGACCAACTACAGAAAAGGGTAACATATGCAACTATAAATAGATACTAAATAGTATTGTTCTAGGCCAGTCCTTGCAATACCCAAGGTTAACCTCTCGTCAGACTCCTAGCTCGGAGGTTGTGGGTTCAAATCATGGCACCAGCATTTGACTGCAACCTCCACAATCCCTTGTTCTTATGCAAGTACTAGTAAGCAGGGCTCAGGAAAATCGGAAATGATCCTTTTCAGTCAACTTGTCAACCTGCTGGTCAGTACTCCAGCAAGAAATCATTGAGAATAGTTTATGTAAGTTGCAAGAATTTGTTCTACAACTGATGCAGAATAAATAAATTTAAACTATGATAGGGCTTCATGCAAGGAACATCTAGGCCAAGTTTCATCAACATTGGCCTAGTGTTTAGAGATGTTGTTTGAAGAAAAATGTGAACAGACAATGTACAACGTACTTAGGACTGTGAGCGATCCTAACTTTTGTGCCAGAGTGAGCTAATAACGGACATTATGCACAGCGCTTGGCAAGAAGTTTTAAGAAATTTATTTGTTCTCATCTACCTTACACTCACTTCATAAGCAGTAGCTTTTAACAACCAATATAAAACTCAGCCATAATAAATATCAGGTTTCATCCATTTGATTTGATTATAAATTAATCTGCATCAGAATCTAAAGCTGATCCATAAACTTTGTATGAAGCTTAGACATTGTTATTCAATCTAGAAACAGACGTGTTGTACACACGCTTACCAACTATAATAACTCACTATTATTACAATCTGAACTAACGGTACAATATTCTAAATCAATATAGATGAAAACTGCAAAACACAAATTTGCCAATTTACAATTTATTTATGGGCAACTTCAATGAAAATATATTGCAAAGAAAGTCTTCTGAAAAGGAAATGAAATTACACGGTTTACGCAATGGTGATTTTTTTTCGACAATTTTACTAGAAAAGTTGTTGTGCTCTAAAACACTTTGTTTCTGGCAAATGCAGACTGACCTGCTACAAGTCAACTGTAAAGCTTTAATTCAGTGATGGTAAGGGGAACACAATTCTATGTCATATACACTTCGGTGACCGCATGCCAACAGATGCACAATATCCTTACCTCGCTAAATTTCTACAATGAACATGCACATTGTTCGTTTTGGACAATATCATTACGTGTTAAAATGGGTGCTCAGCGGAAATTTACTGACTGAATAACAAAACTATTCGTACATCTATGCAAGAAAACTATTCGTACAGTCTGATCATGATCTGCACTGGATACACAGGCAGAATGATTTGCTTGACAGGATAAGGGTTAAGCTAAGATGCACCAAATTATCTGGGAAAACTAGCTCCACCCCCTGACAGCCATGTTTTATGAAGGAAGGGTAATATTTGAACATCCATAGAAGGAATAATTCCTGTGAAAGTATTTTGAAATCTGTCACATGTTGTCTGACAAGAATCATTTTTTCCTACTAAAGTCTATATAAAATGGCAGGACAATTTTGGCCCCAGGGGCATGATTTGCTAAAATTTGGTTTGAGGACCACCAGACACACTAAAAATCCAAGCTTTGTAGTTCTGAACAAAAAAACTGTTGTTTTTTTTTCCTTTGGGTAACCATAGCAACCAGATTTCTACATGGAAAGAAATTCTTCCAACCTCCGTCCACGAAACATTCCTGTGAAGTTTAGTTGAAATTGGCCAATTGATTTAGGAGATGCTTGAAGTACAATTTTGACAATGACTACAAAGGGTGGTCACAACAGCTCTCGATGAGCTCTTACTGGTCAGGTGAGCTAAGAACTAGCACATTAATTTTACAGCTCAGTATGATTGAACGGTTATATTTTAATGTAGTTTCTAACAAGCTGTAACATCTAGAAGTCAGACTGAAACCTGACAGCTATCACTGTCCTCAGGGAATCTGTATCTCACGAAACATCACACGCTGATTACGAATTGGGAAATTGTGTATTGCATGATAAATAATATCACTGTTGACAAACTGCAACACAAAAACCAAACTCTTGACATCAAATTACAATTAATCATGCTTGGAAAATTATACACCTCACGAAATAAATGTCACAATTAATGAATTCACTTTACACAACGCCATGCGATTGGGTTTAGCGGAAAAGGGCACAAATGTCTGCATACAACCAGTGGTGAAGAGGAAGGATAACATGACTAGTCATGTTTGTTACAGTAACACCAAATGGTACCAATACATCCTATCTGCCTGAATCCACAGTTACAACAGACTTCAAGAGTTCAGAACCTTCAAGTCAACTTTCAAAACGGCTCTAATTCTATATCTAAAATGCCCCTTTTTAGCTCCTGATCCTTGTATATTAGTAAAAGCAAACTACCCAGAGAACCTGTGCTAGAAGTCCCCTCATTTAAGTGGCCACTTGCTTTAAGCAGATAATCATCTGCAATTTCTATATTACATAAGTGTGAAATAGTTGTAACTTTATATAATATCTATATAGAGTTACAACTGTTTAACGCTCAGAATTATGCTCGTATTATGCAGCCACATACTTTTATGAACTCCTCAGTAGGCTGCTTATGACAGTTTTGACTGTATATATCTACAACCACCACACCAATGACCTTACCTTGGAAAGGATTCACAAACTGCTTGTTAAAGAAGTATGTCCTGGAGCAGGTCACAGGTCCCCTGGGAGACACAGCTTTACATACCTGTCAGAAGGAGATAATTATCATGCTGTAATATACATGACAAATCTAATGATGACAATGCAAAGAAAACTGCTTCCTCAGAATGATGATGCGCAATTTTACAGTATGTACAGACAAGTAAGGTTTTCTTTTATCAAGAAGCATTTCAGCATGTTATCCTTCCTTTTGGTTCAAATTATCTATTTTATATGGAATGTAGGCTCAAGTACTTAAAGGTTGTATTAACTTCTTTCCATGACTGCTTTCTGCTTTCTCAGCAGAACTTGCACAAAAAGAGATTTTGGAGGTCATTCAATTCTTCTGATTGGATTCAAACCCACAACCTCTGGTTTAGGAGTCAGAGACTCTACCAATACATTGTGACACATCACATTCTTCAATTTAAGTGACAATTGCCTAACCGTCAGAAATTTTAATGGAAATCACCTTGAAATATAACACAAATGCATATTCTCAGGCTAGAACAAATCCACTATGAAAAGCAGCTATATGTACAAATCAATAAAATACAACAAGCAGATATAATTACCTGAAAAACCAAGATGGGCATTAAACAACAGTAGAAAATATATATAAAATCTAATTACTAACCATGAAATTGGCTTCATGTTTTCCTATCAAGGTTGTTTTCATATCACCACTGACAGAACGTAGGCCCTTTTCAACACTGTCCAGCATCTGTTTTGTTGAATTTCTACCAAACAAGACATATGGCATACATTGTGTTTTATGTGAGCTGTCTCCACTGCCACCACTACTTGCTCTACCATGAACATAAAAACTCTTCAATGGCTGAAAGAAAGGCAATTTCTATTGTGCAAATATGACTGTTTTCTTTTTTGAAACTTTAAGACATAATTTGAAACACCCTACTATTATCTATTTACCTGGATTTTCCAAGTCCTAAAAGGGGCATATTTGACAAAATACAAGTGACAGTAATGAAACTTTATCCTCTGAGCATTTCTAATGACCTAGAATAACACACTGAGAGCTGCAAAGACCATTGTGCATTATTAAAGGAGACATATACTTGTACCTTAAATCTTAACCAAGGTGTGATGTTGGCACCGAGAATAGCTCATGCTGTTCTTCAAATTGTTCAGCTAAAATCATCAAGCTATACATGCTGACAATTACCACATCTCCTCTTTGTAGCAAGGCTTCTAATAAGACTTTGCTGAAATCTCTCCACTAATATCTTCGAACTGGTGTAGACACAAAGGTGCTTAATATACCATCAAAATTACAACCCAAGGGTCATAACCTTGCCCAAATGATAGAACTAGAACATGCTTGTAGCAAACACATTTTTTGGTACTGAAGCTTCACGTGATTGAAGTCCAGTGACAGGTTGCAGAGATATGGAGCCTTACAGACAGAACGACAGACAAAGTGGTGACTATATGTTTCCTTCTGGGGGCAGATGAGAAATTCTCTTTTCTTTGTTTAACACTTGTTTCATTAGTATTTCAGCCTTGTAAAGGCACGCAGTTTACCTACCCATCATTCTTGGGAAAGACCAGTACTAGATTCAAATCCTTAGTAAGAAACTGCCAACTTCTTCACAGAAAGAATCAGATCAGTAACCATGTGACAATCAGAGAGTTGGGCCAGATACTGGATGACAGAGGGTAAGCAGGCACAATAGCTCGACCAGAGCATATGGTACGGTAAACTAAAAACATTACCTCAAAGACTTTCTCCTCTGTCAAAACACTACTTGATGAACTAGACCTACAAATACATATAATAACAAACATGTAGTCAGTGATTTGTTTGAACTCACAATATTTAACCTATATACTCTGAAAACATTACTATTTATGGGACAGTAATGTTCGTGCAATATGATGACAAAGTAGTCCACGTGTTTTGGATCCCGAAAAACAGCATTTTGCTTTTTGCCATATGTACTTAATATATGTAAGAAATCATTGAATTTATGTGCCTACTAAACTTGAAAACAACAAAATTTCATGCCCACGAATATAAATGCAGTCGCAGTATTAAGAATGCGTAAGTATGTCAAAATTGCAAGAATTTTTACTGAAGGCTTACGAAATGTGTAGCTAGCAAACACTATTATGCTTGTTTACTAAATGTTTATGTTTTCAAGTGTAAAGTAAAAACTTTCATTATTGTGAACAGATAAGAACTAAACAACTTTGCTAAATATGTACATGACTATTGACAGACATAACACCAGATGTTAAGTGGTTCAAACATACTAGTGGGAAAAAAATCCCTCCTGTTGGAAAATTGATTAAGCACTGAGATCAGTGGGCTATTTAAACAATTAATGACATAAAACAGTATATGTGTTTTGACACGGAAGAAATTCAATAACATCTGATAGCTATGTAAGTTGGAGACTGGACATAACTCCATGTACTCACACTGAGACCTCCACTGTTGATAACATAGTCTGCCACTGTCTCTCTAACTTTGAAACTTGCTAAAATACAACAAAAATGTTTTAGCTTTCTATAATACATAAACTCCAGAAAGAGTTACCTCCCTTATAATGTATTTAAGCCAAGTATCTTATTAAA
>JAUMHA010399982.1:9683-23392 GCA_032359765.1 Saxidomus gigantea | reverse complement strand
TGACCTTGGTGGGGTTCGAACCCGCAACCTCCGGGATGAGCGGCAGACACCTAAACCTCTACACCACCGCTCCCCTTGTGTTTTATTTACTCATTTAGCAGTATATTATATACTTCCCACTAAAACATTTTAGTCGGTCATAAGTCTTGGTGCCTAGAATTGTAGATGACCAAAACACTACTCAAATGTATAAAAAAAACTATATCTTAAATGTTAGCGGCAAACATTATAATGATATGATAGACCGGGTGTTAGCGGCATCCTTAAGTTCCCTCATGCAAATCGGAATGGCATCTTACATTTGTAATCAATTTTACTCAAAAGTTGTCATATGAATATCGACGGAAAGGCACTGTCTCTTCTTTTTAACGTTCAAAACTACATTCGGCTGACTACATTTCATTAAGAAACGATTGCAAATGCGCTCAAACATGTAACGATGTATTTGTATTGTTCCACAGAACAACTAAAATTCTACTTCAAATATGAATATACAACGGAAGAAAGAAATAGCTAACCCTAAACCCAACCCGAACCCTAATGTGATCTTTAAATCTTGAAAAGTTCATTTTAAACATGAGCAACAAAAGCAATGTCTCAGTTCTTGAACGGTCTCAAAATTGGGAGCGATGGTGTAGAGGTTAAGGTGTCGCTCACCCCTGAGGTTGGAGGTTCGAAACCCACACGGTTCACGAACATACTTCCTCATATATCACCAGTACTGGCTTTACCTGGAAGCGGACTCGAAAGTGACTCGATAAGCTTAAAGCTTTCTATATATTCGAGTTGAAATAAATTAGTATAATATAAACTAAATGCATGCTTAGAAATATTGTTTTTATCCTTCGACACATTTTAGATCAGAATGTTTACTTCCGAATGTTTGATGTATTCTAGTTTACTAACTACATGTACATTTATTTTATCAATCAATTACAGAAAGACGTGTAACTCTATAATACATTCTGTAATAATTACAAATTGCTAGCAACATGATTTAACCCGTTTTTTCAGGTTGCTCGAAAATATTGAAAAAATGTTATACCGTAATATCATCAATGACGACATGGAATGAGGCAAGGCAATCATGTTTGAAACGGGGTGAAAATCTTGTTACCGTACATTCAGATCTCGAACTGCAATTTGTTCATTATTTACTACGGGAGAAAAGCTATCAGAATATCAAAAACACAGATTCCGACACGCACTATAATACCCTTGTTCTAAGTTCTTGTCACATTGGTAAGAATTTCGACATTTCTTACTATAACGCATGAATTTTGTTACATTAAATGTATCATTCTACTTGGAAATATTTGCGCTTCTCACGAATTCACTAATTCGCAACTGACGTAAATTACCACATTTATTAAGGTATGTTTTATACGCACCATGCAGCCAGCGCTTGCTTGCATTCAAACTGGATGTCACCGAATTTTTGTTTGGGGAGTCTTAAAGAAACTGATACATTGTAACTTATTTTATAATTCAGTTTGATGAAAACTGAAGAAAATACTGAATGTAGCAGTACGTTTGTTTTCACATTTTCTAATACGCGATTTCACGCCATTTCGATATTATACGCCTACTATTTTCGGCGATTGCATTTCATCACGCCCAGGTGTCTGTAATTTCAATCGCCATCATTTAAATTATGCAGTATCAAAGTGCATGTACGAGCGTAGTATTCAAATTTAAATGTCTTGATAACAGTCGTCAATGACGAGTTGTGAATAAACATTCTATAATTAGCTTGAAGTACATACATAGTCGATGTGTATTGAATTTAACAATTTGTGCTGAATTGTTGAAATGCAATTGTCTATATTTTCCCAAAGAAACTGAATTTTACCGCTTTTTTGCAAGTTGTCTCTAAGTAAAATAAATACATGTAGTTATTTTTTTTTAGGTTTGAGACGTCGTCAGATAGATGGAAAGAAAATACCTTTATGGAGTGATAGCTCACCTTTCACATATTCTGCCTGGTAACTACTGGACTATAGTCTTTGCAAATTCAATGTCTAATAGTAAAACATCTTAAAATTCGCCACAAGAACTAGCGCTTTTCAAGACACACTAACAGTTATATGTATAATTCACTGCAGAAACATCAGTTTTATAAATATATAAAATCATGTTCATGACGGAAAACTACGTTATTTATGTCTAATTATAATTAGTGAAAACAATATTCTTCAATATATGTCATGGCACATACTACTTTGCAATGCAAAACATACGACCTTTCATATGTTTTGTTTATGCTTGACATATTTGTACACATAAAGCTGATACGTCCATGCATTACATTTAAGCCAGTAAAAGTTGTTCTCAACGAAACAGAAATACATATAATACATGATACATTTTATTAATAAAAATATAGTTTATGTATAATGTTAAAAAGTAAAATGAAAGCAATCGGGATATGACGAATCGATTACATGTACACATGTACTTTAAATTATTCATATATGGTTCATAAATATATATTTCATCGAAAAAGAGATAACCACGTTTTCCTTGATAGAGAAAGTAGTAACATTAAATAATGTTCATGTATTTAAATGTAAATCTGCCACATGTATACGTATTTGTGAAGCAAAACAATTGAGAAATGACTTCAGCTTACTAACGGAGTTTCTCAACCATTACATTACGCGTATTGTGTTGCGGCAAGTATATATATGAACAGATCATCGCATGAGCCTATAAATTATAGTATGGCTTTTTGAAAAACCTGACTTATCTGAGAGGGAAACTTAGGTCCAGCTAATAGTTTCGATATGTATTGACTTTTACGGTTTTATAAATACTTCTGTTAAAATTGAAATGTTCAAAGTTAAACCGAGTCTGTCTGGTTAATTTTCATTGTTCTGTTTAATCTTTTAATATTTCGATAAACGCGGGTTTATAGCTTTGCTAAATGCTTTATTGCATAAATCCGTTAACGCTCGATACAAGTTTCAATGTGTATGTAAGTTAATATTATTGTGAAATTAAGTTTGATAATGAAAGGATTAAATCTGGTCGTTCATCCAAGAGTAACCTTTATGTTAACTTTAGTATTACTAATTATCCTAAACGAACCGTTAGTTTAAATGCATGCCCCTTTCTTCCAGGACGCAAGGTAATTCCTTTAAAAATGGTGACTGTACTCGTACAAATTTCAACATTTATGTGAATAAAACCTGGGAATCTGAAGATTGTCAAGATGACCATGCACAATTTTTTGTTTGCCAATCACCAACAGGAAATGAATATGAAGGTAAAATTGTCTTTTTCAGTTAACTCTGCATATAACGACTCCGGATGTAGCAGACATACAATGACCACATTTTAAGAACCAACTTTTGTTTTCTTCTTTGTTTGATATGAAAATGTTTTATGGCTATAACATAATTTGAATAGAGGTTACAAATTAAGATGGTGCAAGTAGTTCGTCATATGTGGAGTTTACTGTATAATAATGTTTTCTATACAAAAGAAAGAACAACCGTACCTCCTATGACACCAGTACTGTTTTTGCCAGGAAGCGGTCATGAGAGTGACTCGATAAGCTACAAACTTTCTTCACAATCGAGCTCAAATGAATTATAAGCTAAAAGAATGAAAATAAGATAAGATATCGCATGACCAAATATACAGGTTTAAAAACTGTAATATAGGAACCCTTTTTTATTCTTATAGCATTTAGAAATTATGGAATTATATATATATTTGGAGTTTATTTTTCAATATCTAAACAAATGAAATTAAACAAGTGATGATATCATGCAGCTAAACATGCTAAAGGTTATCCCATTTCCCCAAAAGCTTTTTTTTATTTTACACATTTCTTCTATGGTTGACGGAACAGTGTCACATTGTATTGAAAATTAAAATGTTATGACCAATATTGTATAGCTGGTGTGGTTCTGTCACACAAATATAAAAACAAGTACCTAATTAACGACAATTTTGCTGCAAGTATCTTATTTAAGGTAGTCAGTCCATAATGCAGCACTTCCGACTGAATACTCTTCAACTGTCTTTAATTTATATACAGTATACTAAAAGCTTATTTTTTTACTTCACCATTATAATCAGTCTCCATAATGTAGTGTTAAGCCGTCTGTCCTCATACAAAGCCACTTTTGTCACTTTTTCTTTTGTTTTACTTATCTGTTCAGCTTAAAATCATTGTTCAAATGTTTACTGCAAATATTCATATACAATTTTAAGATATTAGCCCAAAGTCTGTTCGCAGGCATGAATAAAATGTAATCGCATGTCTTTTATCTAGATAATATAAGAGTCGATAGCTGCGAAAGGCCCGCTTTGCAGAACCGTCAAAAGGCTAATGTCACTATTTCTGAAAGAGCTTGCCAAAGATGGGATAACCTTGATCCAAATACAAACAAAGATTTTAGACAGAGGATTCCACTTACAATGAACCTGACTCAGCTTTCAAATAACTGTCTAAACTCTTCTACGGGACAATTGTGGTGTTATCCTACGGGAATGGGTGATCATTTGCTGGAACCATGTCTAATTCTTCGTGAGTACTTAAGATTTTTTTAGATTTTATCAATCTTGGCACGTACCTGTACGATTTTAAAGAGACACGCCCTAATTATGGGATCAATTTAAATAACATCAAAACAATTTATTCAAATAATTGCAAGCATTTCCACCTGACAGTTTCAGCTAACAATTCCAGTAAACATATAGTATAACATGCATTTGGCACACCGTGCGTAAATTTCTTGAAACATTTTTTTATGTTCTTTAAATTAAACTTATTTTTGTTATCATTTTACATACGTTTAGCTCATTGTTAACGTTTTGAGAAAAGATTGTGCAATTGTTTGGCAATCGGGAATATATAAATTAGTATATAGCATTTGAGAAAGTTTGTACAATTGCTGGATTATTACCTTTTAAAGTCTGCTTAACTTTTATAGCTGAAAAGAAAAATGATGCCGCTGATCAAAGCACAACAGGTTTTCTGTTCAAATGTGACGACAACAGAAAAATACCAAGTATTTACAGATGTGATGGAGAGTTTCACTGCAGTGATTTCTCAGACGAGATGTCATGCGTAAACATAATAACATGTGCGTGCATTTCATCAATATTGAATAAATTATTTCTTTACAAAACGAATGTATTATCAAAAGTCGTTGATCACCTAGCATGTTACAATTACGCTTGGCACGAAATCTTAACGAAGAAATAAAACGTTGTATGTATATGACCAGAAACGTCCCTAGCGTTGCTTTTTCAATGAAAACACATGTAAAAATATAGTGAAGTACTTTGGAATGCTTTTGTAAACAAAACTACGAAACTATGTCCAACAACACACTTGTAACAAAAGGAAAATAAATACGAAAGAAAAGCCAACATGAATATTGTTTTAGAGTAAATAAATACGAAAAAAAGGCAAACATGAATATTGTTTTAGAGTAAATAAATACGAAAAAAAGCCAACATGAATATTGTTTAAGAGTAAATAAATACGAAAAAAAAGCCAACATGAATATTGTTTTAGAGTAAAAATGATAATGATTTTTCATTTAGTATTTTCTTTGAGTACATTATTGATCATTGGCTTTAAATACAAAGGTAGTATACTGGCAAACAAGGAAAAGCCGATGGCAAGGAATTGTCGGCGGCTTTTTAGTTTTCCCGTTACATGCCTCTATAACAAGTCTGTATGAAGGAAATTTTGATCAAAATCTATCGGAGGATTTGTTTTGAAGCTGACTGACGGAAATCATAAGTCAAAGTGTTAAATATTTACTAAGATATCGGTTTTTCGTTTTTGCGTACTCGCAACCTTCACATGTGTTGTCAGCAAAGTCACGTGACGTCATGTGACGGCTGTCAACTTCTGATTTCCACGCGAAAATATTACTTCAATCTTTCTTAAAGATTAGAAAATCATGTTAAAATGCATTTCAACACACAATAAAAAGGTATTGATAACATTTTCAAACCGTACACTAGTACATCGGGATGATTTGACTCTTCGATTCAAGGGAAGTAATTTGTACTGATTGTATAGTATTTCCCCTTTGTTTGGGGGAGGCTCAATGCAGGGAAATCATAGGCTATATTGCCAAGCAAAAGGGAGTTCTCATCTGATGTTAGCTCCGACTTCCAGAGGCTGTGCAGTGTATTTAACAAAACAATTTGCATCTTTTTAACTAAGTAGAAAACGGATGCTTCCAGCAATGACACACCTACTTACAAAGCCGCAAATTAATATAATTTCTCAAAGACAATTTATTGTTAAAAACCATTAGAAATAATTACTTTTGATTCTTTTCAAATATTTTTGTGTTAAAGGTGACATGAGCTATATTTCGGCGATAAATGCAAGCCGCCGACATTTCCTGCTGTAATGCCTATTTTGCGTGTGCTCTAAGTACCCCTTTTAAGACCCCATATTTACTAGCATGCGCGACAAATGTAAACAAAAATTATCTCCCCCGACGGAGGTCAAGGCCAAGATTTGCAAAACAGTCAATGTTTTTATTCTGTCTCATCTATTTCTAACATGCATCGGCTTTTCCTTGCTTGCCAGTACATGTACATCATCATAACAATTACCTTATAATGATTTTGTATCTAAAGAAAATGGTCTTTTGAAGACCATTGAATACATGTAGCCACATTAATGTGTTTTCATTTCTACATCACATATCGTTTGCGCAAGCAGTAGTTTGTTTGCGTGAGCAATGTTTCTTTACCATCAATCGCTTTTAACTGTTTAAGTTAACAATACATTTACACTACGGATAATATCCTTATGTACACGGACACTGTAGACGTCTGCTATCATTAGCAAATAAGACACGATGACCGTCTAAACACAACACATAACACAAAATCATGGATATGTTTGTACTTTGGATGATTAAGCTTATTTGTATTTTTTTGATAGAAGTAAGTTTGGCTTAGATATATTAAGTACATGCTGTCTACCTAGTACAATGAAAATAAAATAACATAAATAAATTTATTTCTGTTAAAATAACCACATATAATTCACTAGTTTATAGTACCAGAAAGATTATTATTTCGTTTTAAAGGACTTATTTCTGACACTCGCTAGCCAGACGTTTTGTTTATTGTATCCCGAGGCAACATTGTTGATTTGTCCGTTTAATTGGCCATCTTCTAGTTAAATAATGACCACAAAAGCCATAAGTAAATTACATTATCATTAAGAACGACTGGATGTAAAGCGTAACTGTTAATAGTCAGTAAAGTACAATGCTTAATAGAATTACAAAATATTCAATATACAATGTACATGTATAAGAAATATTTCAACTTTCAGTAAAATTGGCAATTAATTGAACAAACTCTTTATCTGCTAGTAAAAATAATTTGATACCATCAATCTAGACCAAAATTGAAGGAAGAAAATGATAAATGATATTTGTATGAATGTATTTTATTAATTTGAAGGGCATCGCCTTTTCAAGAACTTTGAAAGTATTCCTACATCAACATCCAGACAATTCGACAAAGAACAGTACTATCTTTGCGGAAGTAAAGAATGGATACATATTTTAGGTCGATGTGATGGTACCATAGATTGTGTTGATGCCTCGGACGAGATGCATTGCGCAAGACCAAGTGAAGGTAGATGCATCATTTTGTCTCCACTGTTTATTCTCGAACGTTATCGTCAGTAACAATAATGGTTCTAACGAAGCAAACATACGTTAAAGGCTCGGCATGTTTTAATTGTCTGTATGCCCGTTTGTCATGAACTGTCAAACTTAAGTGCATATTGTAACATGTGCCGATTTGTACATTGTATATGCTGCAGATGACAATTTGTATCACGTCGCAACGCATGGTATAAATGTCAAAGGACGTGTAGTCACTCTAAACTGGCGCAAAACGTACCGAGCCCTTTGTGTAACGCTTGAATAAATACTGTTTATGATAACGACAATTAGCTGTTTTCATACTAATACTAGTTATAATCACGGTATGGTTGCTCGTGTGGTTACTTATTTCAAGACCAAAGTCAAAAATTGTTAAAGCATGTCATGTATCTTAAGCAGTTTTAAACAAAATAGTTTGAGATATAGGAGAAGAAAATGAATAATCCATCTACAAAAGTACGAGAAAAGGGAACGGTTAAGTCATACACTGCAGATTGACTGTTAGTATTGCCACGTTAACACATATGAGAAAGTCATACACTGCAGATTGACTGTTAGTATTGCCACGTTAACACATATGAGAAAAAATTCTTTATAACATTTAAGCATAACTGACCGATAAAACCACTCTTTTTCTTAAAGATCAGTATTAATTTACCATTGCGATAGGAATTATTGAATCATTTGGAACATATTCTTGTCTTAAACTAAACAGAACTAAATCGGATGGCTTATGAGTAGGCAAACACAAAAACAACACAAGTCCTAAAGAATTCAAGATTACATTTACAAAACAAAAATAATGTGAAAGCATTAGGCGTTTGCGTCGGAAGTAATACACCTTAATGTGAACAATTAAACTCTTTCTTTTTGAATCAATATGGAAATAATCATTTGATCTTCAATATTAACCAAATAGCTTCCTTTAACTTAATTTCAAAGTTTTTATTCTATTGAACACTGAAAGACATAGGAATTGATTTTCATAAAACCAATCGTAACTCTAGTACACCAGCAGCCTTCAAAGAAATAAGAAATCAAGTTATCTTAAAGTTTCATTAAAAACAAAGGAAAAAGTTTAATATTCAAAGCCTGGATTGATTATAAAAGTATTTTTATTTTCTGTCTTAACACAGTATAAACGCTAAATGAACAAGGAGCTTAATTCTAAGCTAACTGTACTTGAACGTTCAATAACTTTGGGTTTAAACCGGTCTGTAGAAGGGCAAACTTTCTCTTTCCCGAACTCAACCAAGAAGAAATTTGTGAAAATACAACGCACTAGCTGCACGATGGAAAACATAAAATTCAAAATGAACCTATAAACAAATACATCTAGTTACTATAGTATATTTCACGGTAATCGTAGCACAAAACAAATTACATTGTAGGTATTACTTAGCGAGCAAAGGGAAGAAGGTCAACAGCTTCGACCCACATGTTATGTGTAGGATTCAGGGAAAAACATCAGGGGGTCTACACTTAATTGTTTTATTGTATTAGATAGGCATTCATTTGATTAACTTTAAAGGTGCAAATCTTCAAACATATTGTGTGGTTAAAAGTACATTACAATCTTTCGTTTCAAACTTACTATGTCTTATGAGACAACCGATCACAATGGGAATGAGGCGTAAGGCAACAGTGTTTTTAAATAACTTTCCTCCGAACTTTGGTGTGTAATTCCTGATATATGCTTTTAAGGTAACTTTCATATACATGTATATATTCTTGAAATATGTTATCAACCTCCAGCGCAATTTATGGTGACGATAGCCTTGTGTTAAATTGTACATGCAATAACTTTCTTGCCATGCTTTGGTTTCTCTTGTTAAACAATTGAAACCGACAAGCAGTGATGATATAATTATATGGTATGGTTCATTATAAATATTACTAACGTTATTATGATGCAACGAATACACAACTGTGCTTTTAAGTGTGTTCTTAAAATCATTTCATTAAACCACGCATGGAAAACGTTGTAAGAAGCAAAAGTATTGATATATTTTGTTACTAATTACAACATTTATTAGAGTCAATTATCTTTAAGATTGTTCTCTGCCAAAATCAAACAACATCGAGATTACAATTTTAATATCTAGCTCTGTGAACCTCTTAGGTCACAATTTTCATGTTAAACACATGAAAACAAATCTTTATAATGCCGAATATTGTAATATTAAGGTCTTAGACAGTCATATTTCACGTATGTTTAACAAATCACTTTTTCACAATTTTGTTTTAATTTCACCTAATCGTGATTATAGACTTACATCTTATGATAAGGCAAAGGTTTAATTGTTCATTCTGAAGATACATTTATAACGTTACATAAACAGTGTTGTGCATGTTCTATTCGTCATTTATCGTTGACTTCCAAGCTAAAGGGGTAGTCAGAGTTCATTTAATGTTGTTTATCTTTTCTCTATTTTCAACTTTTTTAATAGGTTGTTCTGACTTCGAGTTTCCCTGCAATGACGGCAGCTGCATTCATAACAGTAAAGTCTGCGACTTCTTTAATGATTGCTCCAATGGCGAAGATGAGTTTTGTGGTAAGAATTTATTCATTTACTTTGAAAAATACCGTTATATTATTCAATATATATTTCACAATCTTATGTATTATATGTCAACGAATTCTTTTTTAAACGTCATCTCCTATAAAACAACTTACTTGTGGTTATTGAAGCATATCGTAAATGTTAATGAGTTTTTCTTTCACCAAATATATTTAAAGAAGTCATTCAATGCAGAGCTCTGCTTTGCATGGTAACTGGAATGAATGATTTTTTTACAAAAATTCCTTGCCCAAAACTACAAGACCCAAAGCAAAGACCTTATATAGGTACATGAGTCTGTGGTCTTTACCAAGTATGCTCAGATTCTGGTCCAGTATTGGCTTCATCTTTGAGGTCACTTACTTCAAAGCCAAAACTTTGAAATCTTCTCGCTTTTAACCGGTAAGCGCAGGGCTTACATACCTATATATAATAGAGGCAAATACTGAAAATAAGTATCCCCCGCCATTTATTTGGCATTGTCCGTCAGCACGTCTGACCGTGCCTTCGAAGCCATTACTAAGAAATAATTGTGGCCATTTAAATCAAACATGGTAGAAATGTTGACTGCTATAAGGAATTGTAGCTTTTTGTGTCAGTCAGATTGCTGACGCCTAAGTGGTGGAGTTCTTTTTATTATTAATAAACTCTGCTAAAAGGAAATTAATCCTTACGCAGGATGGGACTGTTTTACTTTACGCATTGTTTCAGCCATAAAGAAACTTCAAACAATCCTTTTCGTGCAATCCATTCGCTAAACCTCGATAATTTTGCACAAATGATGTTATAACCCATATGAAAGTCGCTAAACAAAACGGTTTTCTTTTAGAAATATAACCCTATCTGGCGAGGGATTCCAATTCAAGGAGTTTGCTTGTTATGTTAAAACTGACAGTATTAGAAGTTTGAATTCGTCATACCTACAAAAGTTTTGTTCGTAATTTTAGTGACACATAAATCTATCTAAAAGATTTGTTTTGTACAGTGGTGCTCACGTGTAACTTTGCAAACTTGTTGTGTATCGTGCGTGTATTGTGCATTCCGTTGGTATACATCGTGCGTTAATCGTTCGAGCATTCATCGTGCATCATTCAGATCGTGTATCGTGTAACGCATCGTTCGTTTCGTGTGATGAACGTTGCACGATAAGAATTATATAAAAGTGGTCCGAGATAGTGCGGACGGCAAATCGTGTAGAACGTTTGCACGTTAGCCTATACCTAAACACGTATTATTTATATTATTGTTTAAAGATTGAATTAAATTATGTAAGAACAATTGATGAAATAGAACAAATCATTCTTTCAGTCATCTAAACTATTTGTATGTTACATATTTTTTTCTTTTTCTCACGAGATATTTGTGGGAAGAAGAGATGTTGACTTCCGGCGAAACCAAAAGTAGACGTTCTGCATATCGTGCAAGATTTACACCAGATGTAAAGACCAATGTGTTATTCTACCGGAGCATAGGATATAAGATTTCACTGATTTGTAAATAGCTTCTGTCTTAAGATTCTTTACAATATTTAATTAATGTGTGCCGCTATTCAACTACTAATAATGCTAATGATATGTTTGGTTTTACTGTAAATCATAAAAAAAATTAGGACTTTAAGGGGTTTTGATTAAGCTCTTAATGTAATTAGACATCTATCAATAATATATATAATACGAACATGTCCGAGTTAATCGAATAATCGCTTTTCGTTTTGTTCATCGGGAATCGTGTATCGTTCTAATCGCTCATCTTTCATGATTCATTCATCAGTTATCGTGCGTGCATCGTGCGTACCGTTTACGTGTATCGTGCGTGAATCGTGTGTTCCGTGTGCAACATTATACGTAAGCACCATTGTGTACCCTTTTATCAAAAGTGCCTGTCATGCATTTTACACTTATCTTCAAAATTGTGTTACTGTTCAAAGGGATCATTTATCAAAAGAATTTACCACTATAAATAATATTGTCAAAGTAATAAAAAATATAGATTAAGATGTCTAAGACTTTCTCTCCCGTCGAATAAAGTGTAATACCATGGAATCATAGGCTGTATCTTTCAGAAAGCGCTATTTTCTCTTACAGTAATGAATTATAACAAGAATGTATGCAAATTATTATTTTATTCCATTAAGAAAATCCATCGCTAATTTCCAAATTTGTATCCCGGTCTAGGTATGTTTGTAGCAAAGAGAACCCACGATCGATTTTTGTAATGTGCATATAACTAAAACATTTGCAAACATTTTAGTTGACTGCGATGATAAGTTTCACTGTGATGTTGAGGAGTGTATACGTCATGACCTCGTTTGTAATGGGGAAAAAGACTGTGAAGACGGAAGCGATGAGAAAAATTGTGACCGGTCTGTAATACATGTATCAACTTGTGATGAATGGTGGGAACTTGGATATCATATTTCAGGACAATTTGTGTTAGGTAAGCAAAACTACCCACTAATAGGAGTTCTCTAAATAGTGTTAAACGCAAATATTGGCCAGTAGAGCCAAAACTACGTATACAGGGCATTTCCTCTTAAGCAGAGCATTTGCTATCTCCAAACGTCACAAACATGTTTATAAAGTTGGTCGTCTTTACAAATTTATCACATTCACATGTAAAAGTGGAAAGAAAGGTCGTTGTTTACCATTTCACAAATTACAAACTAGATGCTACGATGGTAAGAAAGGTCTTTGTTTACAATTTCACAAAAAAACATCTAGATGTAACGATGAAAATAAATGTCTTTGTTTACCATTTCACAAAATACAATCTAGATGTAACGATGGAAAGAAAGGTCTTTGTTTACCATTTTCGAAAAACGATCTAGATGTTACAAAGAAAATGATTTTTTACCATCACACACAATACAATCTAGATGTTACGATGGTAAGAAAGGTCTTTGTTTACCACTTCTCAAACTACCATCCTGATGTAGCGATGGAAAGAAATTTCTTCGTTTACTATTTCACAAAATACAATCCAGATGTCACAATGGAAAGAAATGTCTTTGTTTACCATTTCACAAATACCATCCATATGTAACGATGGAAAGAAATGTGTTTGTTTACCATTTCACAAACTACCATCTAGATGTAACGATAGAAAGAAAGATCATTGTTTACCATTTCAAAAAATTCCATCCAGATGAAACGATGGATAGACAGGTCGTTGTTTACCATTTCACAAAATGCCATCTAGATGTAACGATGGAAAGAAAGCTCTTTGCTTACCATTTCCGAAAAACTATCTAGATGTCACGATGGAAAGAAAGATCATTGTTTACCATTTCACAAAATACAATCTAGATATTACGATGGTAAGCAAGATCGTTGTTTACCAATTCACAAAATGCCATCCATATGTAACGATGGAAAGAAATGTCTTTGTTTACCATTTCACAAAATACCATCCAGATGTATCGATTGAAAGAAAGGTCGTTGTTTAACTTTTACAAAATACCATCTAGATGTAACGA
>JAUMHA010399960.1:0-11308 GCA_032359765.1 Saxidomus gigantea | reverse complement strand
GAAGCGTTCCAGTTTTTTTCAGTGCAGATCAAAGTTCAAGTTCCAAAGTGGGACGGGACAGACTTTAAAATAGCACGCTGTAGATGTAGTCACATATGGATAAATATGCTGAAATTACGTTGTTCCATTTAAAGATGCATACACATCTACATATACTTCAGAGACCGACTTCTTACACTGTCTATAGGTTTGTCCTGGCAGCTGCGCTTCTGCAAATAATTGTCACCTATAGCACTTTAACAAAGCAATTTTCAAAAAGACATCAATTAATAACGCTTCAACTTTTACATTCGTTTAACGTTGTAACTTTTGAGAAGACAAACTTATACAGAAGTGTTTATGTCTGAATATATGATACATACAAATTTTGATGTTGAAATACTAATTCTAACACGATCAACAAAATTATCTCGTTGTAGCTGTGTTTCGAAAGAATGTAAATTGAAAAACGAAATGATATGTTATACATGTAGTAATATAAGTAAACATTTCTTCAAACACGTTTACTGTTAAACAACCTTTCAAAGCTCAATGCAAATAAAAGCCAATGAGATCTGAAATATCTTACGTACTATGAGGTGCAGATTATGAGGATCTTACATGGCCTGCTGTGGAGGACTGCGTTGTCTCGACCAGAGGGAAAGCGGGGGGATAGGAGGAACCGAGCGAAGCTAACCAGTAATCCGTCCAAATAATTTTTATCCTGAAAGCTGGTGTCAGAAGGGGAACAGTGTTATGAGTCAATACAAACACAAACCCTTTATGCCTTTTGCAAACCTGGCTGCATCATATAATTCAATTTTTGTCGAAAATTAAATTTGAAGTGTTGATAGGAAAATGCATTTTGATTGTCTTGTCTGCAATGCAAGTGTTGTATTCGGGCATCAAATTAGATATCTATTTAAGAAAAAAATAGTTATAAGGAGATATGATTTTATCTTTTGACTAGGCGGTAAATACATTTTACAGACATAAAAATATGTATAGAAAGTTGTTCCATTGAGCATACTATAAGCTAGTTCCTGTCTAGCTTATTATTTTACAACATGAAGTATTGCCCCCTTGGAGGATGTAAGTGTGCATGTTATTACATTTTTTCAGTGTCCTTAGAATCATCTATATGTGTGCGCCCCAGCAGCACTTTGGATGTAAAGTTTCCTTGCTTTTGACATTACATTGTATTTGTTTGTATCTCTTTTTCATATTTTATTTCAAACGATTTTCCAAAAACGAACTGTTTAATATGTTAATTAAATGTGAGCACTTTAGTTATTTTTTACATTTCTACGAAAATTTAGTTCGCTATGAAGGATGATTAAAATAAATATTTCAGCAAATGTTTTTGCAAATAAATGCCTCATTTATGCTGTCTAATTTGCCGGTAATGAATGTGGACAGAAAGCTAAATGTGCAATGAAGAGGTAGTCATGATACGCTCGAAAACAAGAAAAACATAATTTGTAATTGTTCTAATTCTCGTAAGATCGGGATCGTGATCCTGCAATCCCTACGATAATTGACTCCGCTGGTACATCATTTCGGATTGGATCAAGATTGGTATAGTAATTGTTTCTATAGTAACAATTTCTTAATTATTTTAATTTGTTTACAAATTAAGTGAAATGTCAACAAAATGTCTTCATTTAGTACACACTTCGGTAAACGAGATGAATTCAACAGAAACTTTACAATGAATAAAATGGCAATCCGGCGCCCTTTTCACATTTTCAAGTAATAGCACTGTTTGAACAACGTCGCATGCAATTTTAAACACACTTTTGACATATCAGTCCTCATTAAGCAGCTGGAAAAACTATATAAAATGAATCGAAAATATTGCCCTTGATCGACATATCATAACACAATTTAATTTTGATCATATATATCAAGTTTTGTTTTAGACAGATGACTGAATAATCTGAAAGTGTATTTTATCGCAACATGAGTTATCTGTACAGAGAAAGATGATTACTATGCTTTTGAATTGCACGATGTACTATATAAAACATTTGGGTCAAACAGATAACCGTATTACATTTCATGGATGGCAGTAAAATATTATTATCATCTAAATGTTTTAAACAGAATAAAAGGACTCTAAATTTCTTGCAGGTTAGTCATATGTCTGTTTGCATCTGTCCAATGTATGTTACTAATAAACTCTAGACATCATGCTTATAAAGGTAGATATACACATCCTTAATCACATGTGTTATTGTTTACATCACATGATTGAGGTCAAATATTATTTTAAATTCAAATTGTAACAGTGTTTTGCTGAAGCATTCAATATTTCTTGACCTGTTACATCATATTGTCTGTAGACGGGGTCTTTATTTATATTGCAAAAATTAGCAACCGTTTTCAAATTGCCTCCCCCCTTTCTTTTTGTAGAAAATCTTGGCCGTTAAGGGCTCCGGTGGATCTAACTGCAAGTCATTTAAGCAAACGACGCATTTATTGTGAATCTTTTATTTTTGGAGAAATGAACGTTACACATAGTGACATTTATAGGAATAAGAAAAGCGACGAGAAGTAAGAACTCATACAATTGTATTATGCTATCATGTGAAGTCTGACCATGGTTTACAGTCATAAAACATACTAAACGTCTATGAAACTAAATGTAAACGATATATTACATTTGTTGCATTGAATCACAGATGTGATGTGCACCACCCGATCAGGCAGCTATTGAATGATGTATAAACTTTGCGGAATATAAACAG
Organism: Saxidomus gigantea; assembly: GCA_032359765.1. NCBI lineage: Eukaryota > Metazoa > Mollusca > Bivalvia > Venerida > Veneridae > Saxidomus > Saxidomus gigantea. The sequence goes on along the minus strand of JAUMHA010399960.1, from coordinate 8,579 downwards.
TTTATTTTTTAATAAGCTCTATTTGAATGTGTTACATATTTGCTTTATATAATTTTATGTTCTAAAAGGTCAGTCTATTAATATTAAGGAACAAACACCTTTCCAAAATGATCGAAGCAAATCAAGTTAGCAACGTCAAATCATTACAAGATAAACGGTACGTTAGATAGTCAAAGACATAAAGCGACATACAAAATAACGGAAAGACCAGGATATTAGATAGAAAAATAAAGAGAACTTAAACATTAATAAAACACATGAAAATCAGTTTTGCGTTGATATAAACTGTCCGTTACTATAAATCTATATACTTAATCCAACATAAGTGATAAAATACCGGAAAGTTAAAGAATATCAAAGGTATTTACAATGTTTCTCATGCAGTTGAGATTGATTAAATCAAACCACAAGAAATCTCTGCCGAGACGCTGTTTTAAAATTTAATGTTATGGTCTTTCAATTGTCCTTGTAATAAATATGTAATTTTAAAATATGCACCATATTACAGTGTTCGCTCTGGGGGCAAACTTTCTGGAAAAATCCTAAACCAACGTCTAACAATGACCATGAAATCAGTATACGCAACCAAATTTCATGCAAATGCTTTCTTACTGCTTACTGTAGTAAGTCTTTATGACGTATTCTACACGCTCTTTTGAAAGATATTTTCATTAAATTTCAGAAAAAAACTTATAACTTTTTCAGTTCAAGGATATTATTTACTCATACGGAAATCAAACAGACATCAAACAGCAATATGTACTTTTAATTGCATCTGTGGTTTTTGGACACAGTAATATTGTCATAACATCGTAAATTATATCAGAAATCCAAATAACACCGATCACGTACACAACGAATTAAATCGCAATCAATTTATATATAAAATGAAAAAAATGTTTATCTTTCACGATCGAAACAAGCACGTATTGCATGCCTAAGTGAAATTTACAAATGCTTAAAAATAGACAGGACGGACACACATTTTTTCTGTCACGCAGATCCTTCCTTATGAGCACGTAACGTATCATTGTACTGTTACCAAAAATGCCATAACACATCTCTAGAGCAGACAAACAATGACGTCAGGTTCTATTTTTTGTGTGATCTTGTTTAGCCATAGTTATTACATTATAGAAATTTGTATAGCGTTTCACTTCGGTCATCTTTGAACCAAACCGAGACGCTGCAACACAATCCATTTCCCAACTGAGAAAATTAGCTTTAAATTGTGATTAACATGACATATATCTGACCTGACCATTCACGATAGCATCATGTTAATTCTTGGGAGTGTTACAGTTTACTTTAAGTGTAAGTGCTAACTGGTACATTGTACTGGTACATTGTAGTAGTCGAATGTTTATAATCAATGTTGTAAGAGAGGAATATTAAATACGTGAATGCAAAAAACGCACTTGTAACCGCGTTATCAATTGCAGCGTTATACGTGTTCGCACTACCTGTTTATGCAAAAAGTAAAAATAAATTGAAAAACAAAATAGCAATAATATAGTGCATAAAAATCTGATGTTACACTGTTTTTGTGTTTGGTGTAAAAATAAATATGAAATATAACTTTTGGTGTGCTATTTATACGAGAAAAACATGTATATCATAGTGCATAATAATGATAATAAGTTAAAAGAATACTTTTACGAATAAAATCTGTTCACACAGAATAAAAAGGTGCCGTAACTCCAAACATTGGTAAGTGGTGCGACTCAAGACCAGATTTACTTGTGGGATATTGCACTTTTGCGAAAATGTAGCGTTTCGTACTCCATAACCAATGTACGGGTATAGCAACGAAACGATTGTATACTTAAGGGGGGTCACTGGTGAGGTTTTGGATTTTTGCACTTCCGGAAATTTACATTTGTTATTTTTAAAAAATGATGAGTTAACTGGAAAAAAATAATTATGTAGTAGTAAACTAAGGCACAATAGGAATATTTTAATGTAAACAAATTGAACAATTTTGAGAAAAAATATTTTGACCTCACATTTTGTGACTAGACTGACAAATTTTTTTATATGCCAAAATGGGGGTAGGGGTACAAAAATAGTCATTTCTCAAAAACCGTATAAGATATTTGCTTAATTCAAACTGTATTACAAGAAGAATTGTTAGGATATGAAAATTCATTAATAACCAGTTTCTTTTACAGTTCTATGTTACAGACCAATGCCGTCATATCTCAAAGCACGTCGGAATCTAAAAAACACATTTTTTGTCAGTTTTTATTGAATTTCTTTCTTATATGCACATTGACCACCATTTTTTATTTTTGCATTCTAAAACAAAGGTTTTAATCAAACTGCAGACAAAATATCTGAAAAAGCTTGTTACTCCTTTATCATGAAATATTCATTGATCAAAAATTGAAAAAATGAATTTTAGTAAAGTGGGTGGGGTAATAATAAGGAGCGTAATATTTTTTCAGATGATGATAGAAATACCACTATCTCTAATTTTTCATCCTTAAGTATGACATAATACATTAGAAGAGATTAAAAATTGATACCCTTTCTGAAACATACACCACATACATAATCGTTTACAATACGAACATTCTAGCTAATTCTGCATTAAGTAACCTTATCTGATAGTGTATCACTAAAGATTAATATTGCGAAAAAGTTCAGCCCTTGACCTATCATTATTTTTCCAGAAATTAACTAGCAATATGTTAATCTCCATAAAAACAGGGTCAATAAAATTTCTTGTTAGTTTGAATTTCAGCAGTGACCCCCCTTAAATATGTTAACTCTCAACTAGTTGGGTAAAAGTATAGTTTTTGGCAAGATTGTCGGAAGACCGCCGTCATAGAGGGAACAGAACAGAACAGAATAAAACTGAACAATATATAAACGGATTTTGGCGTTACTACGTTCCTAAAACACACGCAACTTCACTGAAAGAAATAGCTCGAAGCGGAATAATATCTACTGTATATTTGCCTCTGAAATCTCTAATTAAATTGCATGTTCGCAGATATGCAATGACCTGCCGACATTTAACCTACATGCCACAAAAGTGTTCAATTTCTACTTCAGACTGCGTACATTTAACATAGATTAGCATACCGGCAGTTTTTAACCTTTATCCATTATCGGAAATATGTACTACACTGGTAAAAAATTCGAGCACTGTATAGAACAGTGTACACCCGCACGCATTACTGCTATTTAATTGTTATGTGTAGTAGCGTGATTCGCGTTTGTCTGTTTTGGTGTTTGTTCTGTTTTATTCGTGCTTTTCCCGACATATTTTTATTATTTTTCTTATTCTTAAAATACCTTAATACTAACCTTTATTCGTACATCAGCCCAAGCTGTAACAGTTGTCGGTTAGAACCAGACGAAACAGAGACCAAAAGTATGACATTCTGACACATTCATGTCAGTAAATTTCATAAACCGAACTGAAATCACTTTCGTTATGCACTCTTTCGAATTTAACTACTAAACGTTAGCACAAGTAAAATATTTCATTATCCGAAGTGCGCAGTAACCTTTGGTATGCATTGACCACTTCCGGTTTGAAATTAACATCAGCACAGGTAAATTTCTATCCGAAGTATCTTAAGAATTTACCTTTTATGAGTCAGCATACTCATTTAGCTTTTGTGCACCGTATGGGTTGCACAGCTGATTTGACTGAAGTTTTAAAATAACGACTTGAAACTCTTGTAATTGAGCATTTCAAGTCCTACTAAGGTGAACAGAATTTTAGACAATACACAAATGAGTGAACTTTTTTACGCCTTGGACTTTTGAGTGATCATTTTCACGTCTTGGAGTCAACATTTCAGTATATCACTTTGAGTTGAACATTTCAGTATTGCTTGCCCAAACTTAGTGTGCACATGCCAACACTACCGTCCCATCAGTACTTTCAGTGCTTTGATTATAGATTGATCAAATGCCATTTCATCTGTCAGGGAAGACAAATTGGTCAGTCATCCAGAAAAAAATTAGTTGAAAAGTTGTTCTACTCTGACGATATATTTTTTGATTCGTATGTGCCGTTCGAGGCAATATGTTGATGCAATATTATATTTCACGTTCAACCTTGTAAATAAATGCACGCCATTTATAACAAATTTATGAATGTATTCCTAGCATTAAGGTCATTAAAACAATGTTCAATTTGAACTTACCTCGTGTTAGATCAAGTATAAAAACATCTACCGACACGATATAGCGTTCAATGCAAAATTGTTTCATCTCTTGGACAGTTCTATCGTTTATAAACAGTTTTTGCAACTTAAAGATAATCATGTTTGCCAAGTGAAAATTTTTAGATGGTCTAGCTAAATATTGGCAAAGGAAATCAAAAACGATATCTTGGTTAGTTCCTGGTAAGCACGTGAAAGGTTTACGGCTTAACCTTAATCACGTGATGCACACAATTTAACATGTACATAACTTCACTATATAATGAAAATCTAGCTGCTCGTTCGTATGAAGTTGAAGTTACAGCAACCATGAGATCTTACGTAGTGACTGTGGTGATTATTTGTGCGATTCTTTCGTGCTGTGCTGGTCAGTACGACTATGTTCCGATTCCGGTAAATACAACGACATCGCACCGCATCATGAAGTATGCAGCAAATCACATTGGTGTTACACTGACAAGGGAGATTTCAGCATTTAAAAAGGTGAGTTGTTTTTCAAATATATATTAAAACGTATTGCATCAGGTGTGTTTTTATCTTAGTCTCTGATCACACAAGTACAAAATAGAAATCTGTGACGTAGCTTTAACATAAAACAAAACCTTAATACTATTTAAGTACTGTTTGTACAGAAAGTGTTTATTTCGTCTTCAAGAAAGACGATATTAATCCTTGTAAAATGAACATATTAATTTAGTAGTATCAACCATACTGTCCTGCAACAGGACAGCTCCTGCGATAAAATTGGTAAAAAAGTGCGTCAGACTAATTCCTTTTCTATACTCTTAACCAAATGTCCGTATTATTTGCATATCCAGATGGCATTAATCAAATAGTTTGACATATTTAACAGCATCAGATGAAACCATCATGTTTTGTGTAAAAACAGCGACAATTTGACCATCCGAAAAAATATCCAAAGTACAGTATGGTGCAATCAACATATTGCTTGTTTTTAGCTCCAATTTCTTGCGTTGTCTCTGTCGAATTTTTTATACACGAAGAATTCTTATTTTATGACTTTCAGGTGCACTATCCATCGTACAAAGTGAATTTTGATGGAAGAGACAACAATGGAAATGTATTTATCTACGCTTTTTTCTTTTGATTTTACCAGAGTCAGCTATCTTTAATTACCCGTCCATACATTTACGAAGACCTTTCAGATTTATTTGGGTAAACTAGATCTGCAACGTTCAGTTCGCTGGGTCTACACATTATGCTTAATGGAATAGAAAGAAAAATGTCGAGGACCTTCTCGTTTACTGTTATTGAACTTATTTAAAGTGAGAAACAAAAAAAAGTTTCTACTGCTGTATTAAAGATATTGCTTTCTTACGTCTTTAAGTGAGAGACTTTCTATGCCTAGTTATAGTATAAAACTAACCATTTGATCATTAACAGAATATCAACCATATTCTTTTTTCAGCAATATTATTGATGTTATTGAAGACAACATTATAACAAAATCAAATTGCATGCATAATGTTTATTTCAGATCCAAACATGCAATGCATACGTGTATGAACGTTCCATTGGAATCGGAGTAGTGACCCGCTGGTATTGTCGGTTTTAACTGCGGACAGTCTCTGGGGTAGCATAGAAAGTGTCACATTTTAATATTGATTGTGTTATTGATCTGTGATTGGAACTTATAAAACTTAACAATGAATGGTAACCTTATATTGCATTGTATTTAAGTGTCGTCAAAGAAAACACATTTAATGTACTAAGAAAATAAGATGAACAGATTAATAAAACAAGAAGTGGCTAGATTTTACATCATTTTGTTCATATTTAACCATACTTTTATGTTTGACGCCACGAAATCCTTAAACATGTTAGCTGCTCACCCATTGGTTGTATCTTATAAATAAAAAAGTCACATTTGGAGCTGAATGTCAGTAAATAGCAGATAGAAGTAAATCTTTTCTTTGAGCATAAATATTTTGTTTGTTTCAAGTGCTTTTCGGCACGGTATGGTCGGCTGTACATTATTTCATTCTAATGTATACGATAAAAAATATCAAAGGGCCATCAATGTGGTAGAAAGTCAGAGCTAAAAGTTAAACGTTCGCGATTACCATCTTCATTTGAACGTTAATAATTGCCAGTAATAAGAAATACTGAAATGCTGATACATTGCACTATTTAATCATTAACAAATCCATCAAAATTGCCAATGGCCAACACAAGACAAAGACGATGTTTATGTAGAACATAATTAATAAACTGATAAAAATATTTACATATGTCATGTTTAATTTCAATGTTCATTGTTAACAACACACTGTAAAATTGTTTGTCTAATGCGCATATCATGTTACTCATCAATGAAGATAAGAACATTGAAAAAATTGAGATACGGATCTTAGTTGAGTACATGTCCTCTTTATATTTAAACGAAAACTATCAATTGTCAGTTGTTGTGAAGTTGGATTGTGAAGAAGATGACAATGACGAGGTTGTCACAGCTTATATTATGGACATTTGTGTCGTGCTGCCTTTGCCAATATAATTCAGAATTTGTTCCGATAGGTATAGGGTCGTTTACATCGGGTCGCGTAATGACCGCTGCTGCAAATCATATTGGAGTTTCTTTGCACAAGGAGATTTCTGCCTCAAAAATGGTAAGCACACAGTCAGTTTTTCAGCCTTAATTACATGCACTTAAATTTTGTAAGAACAATGTAAGAAAAACAGGATGCAAAATAAGTTCAAGTTAGAACCGTTTTAAATAAGTGATGCTGTGCGCCTTAAGATGTCAAAACTAAGCAGACATTTATTAAGTACGTTCATATTTATTCAATAATAACTAAAACAATTGCATAATTTCAAAAACCATCCATCTATTTTTATTTGTTGTACGTGTATTTTAAACAGGTACATATTTCTGATTAATTTGAAGCTTACACTTTCTACGAAACAGAAACAAGTTGACACCAACATGTTTCACTTCTAGCAAATACTTTCTTAGTGTAGGAGAAGGGCTGCCGCCTGTGATATATGTATCGAGGGAAATTTATATTTAGGACCTTTAGAATCGAGTTCTTGCAAGAATAATCATTTAAATTTTGTCCTGTTATGTTTCCCTATATTTAGCGGGGAAATTCTCAAAACTGATTTAACCTTATGCTTGGTTGAACTAATCGAAGACATTGATAAAAACTATACGCTGACACATTATCATTCATGGTCATTCAGTATTAAAAGAATTCATTCCCTAACCTAACCTGATATAATATATCGACATCGCTCGTATTTTAAAACGTCTTTTTTTAAACATTTCACTGTTATGAAATCCTCTTTTTACAATGTACGCCTTAAACTACTAGATAATAATCCGCCAACATGCACGTGCTTTTAAATTGCAGGTGTCCGCCAACATATACAGAGTAACATTTTTAGGGAGACAGAGCTCTGGGCATGTAAGTTACTTTGTTGTATCGTTCACATACTAGTATGAAAGCCAATGCAGAAGTTTTAATACTGTAACAATTTATAAGTACCACTAGCCTTGTAAAACTATTTGAGAATAAATGTTTATCGTGAAGTCGTATACTAAAACCAACTACATTCACCCTTCATCTGTTGATTAGTTTTTATGATGTACATGTTTGAAACCGACGTTTAATGTAAAATATGAATGGTTTACTGTTTATAATTTCACAGGAAACTTGACAGTATTAACTGTTCTATGTATTATACTTATTTCTGAGTTAAGCCTGGTCATTTTAAAAGAAAATCATATTTTCAAGAAATACGAATGACTTTAAAAATATGCAAACACTAGTGCTATTTTCAAAAATAATGAGTTAATATGTTCGCGTCGCAGACAAAGTGATCTTTAGGTCCTGTATCAAATATTAAAGAAGGTGTATTTTATTTTCTGAAATGATATGATATAGATTCAAAGATCTGCACATTTTATTTATCTGTTAATCAGTTATTGTTTTTATATGCATTGATGTCTCCTCTTGATATTTAATGTCCAGTGCTTGTCCCCTCCGTTGCATCTTTTCATTATTGTTGCCAAAGTAACTTTTGTTAATTACTCGTTATATATAACTAAATAAGGCTAACCATTTTGTTTTCCAGATAATAAGATGTAATGCTGATGTTGACGAGACCGTTTCTATACCAGGGAAAGTTACCAGATATGGATGTGTGTCCTAAATTGTGGTTCTCAATAATGACTACTTTGCTTTTTTCTACAAAACATGAGTAACAGCTAATAAAATGTTGCTTTGTAAATGTATTGTATGATTAGTTTTTCTTTCCAAGAACTATCACTTAAAGTCCCAGGAGCAGTTTCACTACTCATTTATAGATCAAAGCGCTGTGAGCGCTGAAGGCCTGGGGGCTATAGGTTAACTCCCCGAAAAACAACTTTTA
>JAUMHA010399916.1:0-11311 GCA_032359765.1 Saxidomus gigantea | reverse complement strand
CATGCCAAATATCTAAGCTCTAGGCCTTGTGGTTTCGGAGAAGAAGATTTTTAAAGTTTTTCCTATTTGTTGCCATATCAACCAGAGTTCTGCATGGAATGGAACTCTTTGAACAATTTTGGTAGAGCTTCATACAAGGAACATCCCTGCATAGTTTCATCAACTAGATTAATTCTAGTGGTTTCAGAGGAGATGTCATTTGAATCAAAATGTTGACGGACGATGTACAACGGACAATCATCCATCAGAAAAGCTCACCCTGGCAAAGCCAGGTGACCTAAAAAACTTATATTGTCATTGCGAATCTTCATGGAAATTTCTTTAACACCTAGGAAATATTAGTAGTTATAGTAGCGGTGTATGAAATAAATAATCAAAATCACTAGAAAATATTTTACTATTTCATTCATACAGTATTTTTTTACCGCTCTCTCTCTCTCTCTTAAATGCCAGGAACAATCTAACGGTTTCTTACTATTTATGTAATGCACAGTTTAATCATTTAAATAGGATTTAATTCAGATGTCATATAAAATGTTCATATTAATCAAGGTATTTATCATAATAATTATGCAGTCTTCTATGCATATATCCTATATAGAATATATGGTCTGTTTATATCATGTAACAATACAATGTATATAATAATGTCCTTATACCATAATATGTTTTGCTTCTTCATATGTTGGAGGAAAAGTATTTCTATATATTTCATTTGTGAAATCAAAAATGCCCCAGTGAAAAAACTATACGTTTTTAGACAACCCAATAGGCAAATTTCACCAGCCTGTTAAAAAGTAATACATGGTATACCGCCAATTTAACATTATTGATAATTGTGCTATCATTTAATTTTCAAAAACAAAAATTGTTATTTAACATGTTTAAACAATATTCATTCAGAAAAAAGTATTTAAGAATCAAATTTAGAAATGTATTGTCTTTGTAATTAGACATAAAACTTTAATAGAACACATCAAGACTAGGAATAGGAAAGTCAACAATATGAATGTATTAACTTATAAAGAAATTCAAAATTTGGAGAAAAACTCTTTCATGTTTGCCAAACAAATATTATTGATGCATTATTAAAATCTTTTTTTTTTAAATGCACGGTCGTAAAAACACGTAAATAACATTGCAAACACATTAATTTTTGAGTCATTTCTATGCAGACATGCTGCAAAACAATTTTATTGTTGAAACAATTAAAAACTAAACAGCAATTATGTCTTTAGCGTGAAAACGTCGGCGAAAATTAAGGGCTAATGAGCAAAAAACACTCTAATTTTCGAGTAACTTCTCTTCAAGCACGCCGCTATTTCTTTCTGTTGTCTGAACAATTAAACACGATCTGTAATAATCAATAAATTGTCCCAAAAAACAAGCGATATTTACAGGTATATGCACGCTAATTTCAATTAACTTCTTTCCAAACACGCATTGTCCCCCATTGTTGAAACACTTTTTTAAAAGAGGAAGAGGAATGAGTTTGTCGGCGGTTACGAAAAACTGTAATAAGCCAATAATTAATTGAAAAACACGCAAATTTCAAGTCCATTCTCAGCAAACACACCATAATTTAAGGTTATACCAGGGGGTGTTGAACTGATGCCAATTGTGTCTTCCTTATAAAAGGAAGTATAGGCAAGCTGCATATCGTTTTAAAGCTTATGAAATTTCCTTTTCAACTATGTAACGGCTTTTTTATTATTACTTTGCATATTTGCGCAAATGCATATTTTGTGTTTTTCTAAAATGTGATTCAACTCTTCCATTATTCAACCTGGGTGGTCAAATTTTCCTCCGAGGCATCTACAAGGTATGATTTACAAAAGGGTATCTTGGATTTAATTTATTTCCTTTGTACTGGCATTTTCATGTACCACCTACTCCAAAAGGGTCATAAAGTTTGAATGGAATCTTTTATCAAAATTCTGAGATACCCTTTTTAAGTTCACACATCAAACAGTCCCCTGACGGATCAAGACTTGATTGCTGCTTTGTGATGGTGAGGACACTACAAAGCTTTCTTGCCAGAGGAAAGACAATTTTAAGCTCGCATATTCGAAGAAAAGGAGGCTATTGTACTCGCCCGCGCGAGTTCTGGTTCAAGTTTTTGATAAATGCTAATATCTTCTATACCATCAAAGATATTTACTTCAAACTTGGCATGCTTGCTTGTAATGGCAATATAGACAACTGCAACAAGTCACATACATTTAACTCTATCAACCATATTTGAACAGTTATGCCCCTTTTTGTACTAACCTAAGCTATTATTTTGCCATTTCTCAAAATTTCTTCATCAAATCTTGATACAAGTTTGCTTAGGACAACAGGGTTGTGATGCAGCCATTATATTTGGGTCAAAGTCACATTTGACAAATTTATGCCCCTTTTTGCAATAAGATTTTTTCAAGATAACCGAAAGTTGGCTATAATTTTGCCTTTTCTTAATAGTTCTTCATCAAACTATCAAATCATATTGCTTGTGGTCATGATGTACGCCCTCTACCTTCCCCAACTCCTGTCAAATCCCTGCCCCTCAATCCAATCCCTGCCCCCAAGTTTACCAACACCAACCCACTTCAAAAGAAATCTGATTTTTATAATAGTTTGCCGCTTTGTGATGGTAAGATACTTGGACACTAAAACACTTTCTTGCCAGAGCAAAGACACTTTTTAGCTCGACTATTCGAAGATAAAGGAGGCTCGTGTACACGCACCAGCGTCGGCTTCTGGGACTTAAAACTTCATACAGTGATAGGGCACTATGAGAGTAAGTGCAGTGCCCAAGAACCATAACCCTTTATTGCCGTATTTGTAAATTATCTGCCTTTCAATCTGTATATTTTCTGTCATATCAACTCACTTCAATGACCAATGATTTTGTACCAAACTTTAAATGTGGGTATATGTGGCAATGAATAGTAGTGCAATGCACTATAACCATATTCAAGCATTACCTACTCAGGGGCATTATTCACTTATGAGTGACAGCTCTTGTTTTAAAAGTTTCATCTTAATGCTTGCACAGTATGCCTATTCTTAGACAAAAACCCTTTTACTGACAATTAAGCCTTTGAACAGTCAAGCGTGCTGTCATGAGATGAGACAGCTCTTGTTGTAATATAAATTCATTGGGAAGAAATGACACCGTGTACCCGCAGGCAATACTGCAGTGGACACAAAAGTGCTAACCGTCCCAGCTCTACACACTGCTGATTATATGCTTCATATACAAGTAAGCCATATATCCCAATAACCCTGAACAAAAAACATATGCAACTGATGACAACAACTTAATACTTTTCACAATAGTTGGGTACAAAATGTGGCATACAGAATGTTACATGGTCATTCTTTGATTTGACAATGTCTTTTTGACAATAATAATAAAAAGAAAAACTGTGATACAAAGTATCACAGCGGGCCCACAAACAAAACTGACATGTAAATATTTTGGAAATTGGTGATGGTTGATGTTGAGGCATGGCCCCAAAAGAAGTCAAGGTCACCAATTCTGGTTGAACAAGCAAAACCTGACATGACACAACATCTACTGACTGTCCTGTAGTATATGTATACATTAACAATATGTCTTAATTTTTCATTGCCAATATCATTAGTTTGACATGAATGAAGATTTTCATGATTATTTGCCATAAAACATTTAAAATTGTTTAAAAGCTGAAAATGATAAGTAAAACAGAAGAAAAATGTAAAAAAAAATCGGGTTTGGATGGGATTCGAACTCATTCGTAAAAAATACCCATGTAATGTTACTGGTGCAGACTCCTTTACCAATTACACCATGGAGAGCGACTACACTGATGGAGGAAAAAAATAAGCTTATATAATATTGAATATATAATTAAAAGGCAATCGAAGATTATTCAGTAGAATGTGCTTCGTTACTTTAATGTCAAAAGCTGTATAAAGGTAAGAAGAAATCATATTGCCATTTTTCTCAGCGAAGGTGGCGCCTGAAACGGGAAATGCTCCTTTCTCTTTGAAAGGAATGATAACTCAATAAGGAAAGACAACTCTTGCATTTCAAATTTTTTTTATGAAATACCTCAATTTTTTTTAAATGAAGAGAGACACATATTTTGCATCTAGTGCTTAAGTCTCCATGCATCTTTTCGTACCCCATATTAAATATACGGCCCGCAATAATAATAATATGTCCCCATCAGAGATCACAAGGACAAACACAAATTTTCATTATATACTGATACCACAGGAGTGTCAAATGTTTCCAGATAAGACGATCACAATAGTGAACTTGAGTACTATGTGCCCAAGGTTGCTTTAAAACTCAATTTTGCTCATAAATTAAGGTCTTTATTCCTCACAATTACATACAAATAGTCAATCAACGTAACTACTGTTTTCTTGTATCTCATTTCCTTATCACAGATGATTTCATCATGTCAGAGGGCTGATAAAATTTTAGACATTTTCTTATTAGTAACATTCTATTCAATACACTACACTTCAGGATGATTTTTTTGCAAGCAACACATTTAGTCTGTCTTCATAAACTTGTGTATCTTTTCCACGTTTCCTTGCTTTTTCAATATTTTTTCTTAAATCTTGTTCTTCAAGTCCTGGCGTTGCATCATACAAAACTTTGTTGATAGCCATGTCTAAATCATGTTCCTCTCGCCATATTAAAAAGTAGAACATAAATATTCCAAAGCATCCTATCATTACATGGGGCTGATACTTCCATCTGTAATTCTCAGCAGGCTTAAAGGAGTCCTGAACTCTGTGTTTATTTTGTCTAAATTTTGACATGAATGGGTAGGGCACATCTTCATCTTCCAATTTTGATTTCTGTGTGGTGACTGAAGTGCATATTCTAGCTGTCACACTGAAAGTAGAATAAATGTTTGTTTTCATCAAAAGGTCATTCTGATTGAATAGGGTGTCTTGACCTTGGGCTTGATAAAGTACCTATGAGAACCTATTTTAGTGCTCTTTTAATTAATAAGAATGTCATTTTGTATACATGTACAGTCAAACATGTTTCGAGCAGCCAGCCAAGGGCTAAAACAAATGAGGTGGTTTCTCAATTCAGGTATTCTAATATAAATGTATACTATAATGAATGAAAATACAAATTTGCGCAAACAATTCACAGATCAAACCATGGTTCTTCTGTTTCAAAGGGAGTTAAATCTCAAGGGAGTTAATTTTTTCAGCAAAGGGAAGTAATTTTATTAAAAAAATGTTTCAAATATCACTTACAAGTTATTTTCAAAATAATTTATACAAGTTACATCCCCGACTGATAAAGCTGTAGGTAATTTCTCTGCCAAACTTTCAAAATGAATTCACTAAAAGCCTATAATGAGGGGTCGGTGTTGTGCATTTTCAAACATTTTCGAACATTTTTCCTTTGAATCAGACTTCTGTCAATTTGAGAGTCAAAGGCTGATAGTAAAAGAAAGCCTTTAATAAAAGTATGTGCAAGTTTGCGCTGTTCTTATCATAATCTTATGTATTAACATAGGAGTTGATCAGAAACCTCTACTGTCAACATGTATCATATGGACGTTGAAAAACAGAGAGTGACTGGATTGTTTATTACAACAACTTGGTTAACCAGCATGACTATTGTTGATAAATCATAGATGTCTTGTCTTGTATTACTTAATAATAGAAATATCTTATATACATGATATTAGTCTAATTAATCCGACGATGAAGCTAGCGTGAGTTTTTGGATGGGCACTTTCCTCTGAAGTTTGACAACTACACAGACCTATATACACATGGATTGGCAACTTTCATATTTTCTACACAAATCAACCTTTTTGTCCGAGCTAAGAGACTTTGCATTTGAATGGCGTCCATCTATTGTTGGCCATTTTGGAATGAATCAAGGAAAATTGCATAAAGAAATTAGTTTTAATCGTGAGGCGGAGCAAGAGCGCACACGTTGGGACCCGAAAGATGGTGAACTATGTCTGAGTAGGGCGAAGTCAGAGGAAACTCTGATGGAGGCCCGCAGCGATTCTGACGTGCAAATCGATCGTCAAACTTGGATATAGGGGCGAAAGACTAATTTTGGAAACTCTGATGGAGGCCCGCAGCGATTCTGACGTGCAAATCGATCGTCAAACTTGGATATAGGGGCGAAAGACTAATCGAAACATTTTGGAATGAATCAAGGAAAATTGCATAAAGAAATTAGTTTTAATCGTGTTTTCGCAAAAGTTTTTGCTCAAAGGTTTGTATTTTTCATTTCTTTCTGTAAATGTTGTCATATTCAAATCAGTTTCAATATTTGTAATACGAAACATTTATAGATTTTATTTGTAGGACATTTGCGAACATACGGGAATTTGTCACCAACGAATGAAAACGAAATGCTATTCCGATAGATATTAATATGATGGTCGCCTTATAAAACTATTTTCAGATACGTAAATAGATTTGTATAACAAGAAGTATCTTTAGAAAAAGATTCACGGCCATTGTGTTCATCAAATACTACATTACCCCTTTCTTAATGTCTAACAACAATAGGCATTATGGGTAACTTATTTACAAGTATTGTCTTATCGATTTCTAGAAGTTGCAAATCCATGTGTATATATGTCCGTGACAACTATAAAGTATAGGACATTTAAAACGGGTCAAACTGATGAGCTGAATGAATTAGGCTAACATGATATGTGCAGTAAAACAACTATCCAAGTTTTACACTTGAAGTTTCAACTGTTAAAATGGGACAGAGAGATACATTGACAGACCAGCAGACATACAACTAGTCACAATAATTTGACTCCAAACGCAGACCCATTTTACGTACCAACATTTTATAGTTATCTGCACTTTTATGTCTTTGAGGCTGGATAGTGCCTAGCAAAATTATAACAGTATTCACCCATTGAGTACAATTATTTGGACTAACATACAACCAGGATACATTCCTAGCCTCAATATTTCGACTGCAAGACCGACCGATTTAACAAACTGATATTACATAGATGTCTGTCTTAACGAAGGGCGGCCGTCGTAAATATCAAAAAGCCCTGGCGCACAATTTGTTGGTCTAGATACTCCCCGATACAACTAAGGTAATCCCTGTAATTGTTGTCTTGCTTTCATGCAGATTTAGGCAGGTGAACAAGAACTTAAGGATCATAAGACAATTCAATATTCAATTATTGTCAGAAAAGTAATAACCATGTAACACCCGCTATGTAAGTTGACTGACTTGCCTTTGAAATGGTCCCCATCAATCATGAATATTGTACTTCAATTTTTTAACACTTGTAAGAAAATAGCTTTTCATCTTATAAACCTAATTGTTCAGAAAATGTAATTGAAGTTTTCAACAGTGAAGCTAAAATCAACTTCTTTCTGATTCTTACATAAGTCAACATTCGCGAAAACACATTACAATCATTTACGATCAGTCATACTTAAACATCTCAATACTTCGGAAAGATAAAAAAGCAGCGATTTATTATATTTTACCTGCGTGATGCGACAAAATTATATTTTGGAGATATGAAAATACAACATTTTCTTAAAAGTGACATTTTTCCCGACTGCGGTCAAATTTAGGTTAGACTGTTGTAAAAGTATTTGGAAGGATCCGGATACAAAACGGTGGGGATCCGGATACGATACGGTAGCTATGTATATTGACAGGATAAAAAGTTAAAATCTGGAGCAAAAAAATAGAAATGTTTTCATAAAACACGGATGACTTCATTTTCCACCTTTGTCACAAAGTAAAAGCATATTTCCCAAACTTTGCTCTAACTGACCTGTGTGTTCAGGTGAGCTAAAAAGAGAATGAAACCCATTTGGAGTAAAGTGTAAAATATGCGCTTAAGTAAGTCATAATCAATGCGGCTATCAGCATACGATACACGCAACATACAATATGCAATGCAATAAAAATGCAAATTCAATGTATCGTATTACAGTTACAGTTACAACAATTCAATTATAATATATCTAACGCTATGTAATCAATATTTTGACAAGATCTAACTCAAGCAGTCGTACATGACTTTTTCATTTCAACTATCAAGCCAACTATATTGATATAGATCTGGTTGAATAAGCAAAACCTGACACGACACCACATCTACTGACTGAGATGTAGTATCGAAACTTTACTGTTTTCGAATAATTTGTATACAGAATGTCTTAATTTTTCATTGCCTTTATCCTTATAAGTTTGTCATGAATGAGGATTTGATTTGTATGATTATTTGTCGTAAAAACATTTTAAAATGGTTTAAAAGCTGAAAATGATAAGTAAAACAGAAGAAAAAAGTACAAAAATACTGGGTTTTGATGGGATTCGAACTCATTCGTTTAAGTACGCCTGTACAGTTACAGGTAGTGGCGCCTTTACCGATTACCCACGGAGACCGACTACAATGATGATGGAGAAAATAGGCTAATGTAATATTGTAAATAATTATAAAGGCAATCGAAGATTATTCAGTCAAATGTTCTTCGTTGCTTTTATGTCAAAAGCTGTATAAGGGGAAAAATAATTCATATTTCCATTTTTCTCAACGAAGATGGTGCCTGAAACGTGAAACGCGTTTTTCTCTATGAAACGAACGACAACTCAATAACGAACGGCAACTCGTGCATTAAAATAAACTCTGTCTACAGTTTTCATCTCAGAAGTACCTCAATTTTTAAATGAAGAGAAATGCGTATGTTCGATTTAGAGCTTAAGTTTCCATGCACCTTTTCGTACCCCGTATTCAATATAGCGGGTTGCCGCTGCGGCCCGCAATTATTATAATGGATCAACTGAACAACATATTAGACCGATATCTGTGTTTCATACTGGTCGAACAATAAAAACTGTTCCTACCTTCTAAACGTAAAATAACTTGATGTTTACATGAACAAAAAAGCAACAACCGTTTCACATTTTTAAGCTACACATTGAACAGTGATGTTAATCCATTCTTAATATTAACTTCTTAGGCGATGTTCATGCACTTCATCATATTTTGCACACAAAAATAGTCACTACTTCGCGAACATGTAACATTTTCTAAACCTGTATCCTGCGATCCGCAATAATAATGATGTTTTATTTTAATTAAATCATGGAAAAAAAGACAGTGTATCTATTTATTATTTTGAAGGTTTCTATTGACATGTATCTTAATCTTCTAATTTTCAGTGCTGGTAATATAGATTTCGTAGTCTGAATTATAATCATTGTATAATGAACCTTAATGCTCTTCTCTTTTCTTTGTGGACACTAGATAAGTATATGATAGGTCCATGTTTCGGGTCACTAGGTCCGAGGTTAAGATCATAGGGGCTCGAGATAATAAAATATTGTTGACGCTAAATCTCAAAAACCCCTGTTTAGAATTTAATGATATTTTACAGAAGTGATAAGTACCATGCTTAGTTTTGCATGGTCTATGTTTCGAGTCATAAGGTCACAGGGACTCGACATACTAAAATCAGGTGGACCTTAAATCTACAAAACCCCCGGTCACAATTTCATGATATTTTACAGAAGTGATAAGTACCATGCCTTGTTATGCATGGCCATGTTTCGGGTCATAAGGTCAAAGGTCAAGGTCAAAGGGGATGGAGATATTAAATTTGTGTGCGCTTTTAGTCTTCTAAACCTCTGATCTCAATTTAATGATATTTTCCAGTAATGATAAGTACCATGCCTAGTTGTGCATGGTCCATGTTTCAGGTTACTAGGTCAAAGGGGCTCGACATAATAAAGTCTTGTGCGCTCTTAATCTCCAAACCCCTGGTAAGAATTTACCGATACTACACAGAAGTGATCAGTACCATGCTTTAAGTTGTGCAGGTCTAATTATTAAAGCATCAAACGTTACATAAATTTTATATACTGTGTCGGTGGGGTGTTTTTATTTTTTTTTTGGGGGGGGGGATTCATCAGCTTCAGTGATAGTTCTTGTTGTATTTATATCCCCACCAGTGTCATGTTAACGGATACAAATTGAGATTTGAAAGAATAAATGAATAGTATATACAGTGTATTAAGTTTACCTAGTTTGCAAAGGTGACTTTTAGAGCATATTAGAACATTTAATTGTCTTGGACCTTCTTGCATATGTTCGATACATGGGTTTGAAATTTAGCCTACAAGAGGACCAAGATGACCCTATATCGTTCACCTAGCAACCACTGGCTGTTATGCAATGTCAATAATCGCGTCGCAGAAAGGGTCAACTTTGACTCTGGGTCCTTATTTGAACAATCTTCATAGAAATCCATTACACAATGCTACATTCCAAATTTCTTAACTCTTGGAATTGTGGTTTTAGACAGCTATATCTTTTTAAGTTTTCTTTATATAAGCCATGTGAAATCAAGTGACCCCGGGCAAAGTCAATTTTGACCACCGGCGAATGATTTGAACAATTTTGGTAGATGAATACTCGACAATTTTACGTGCCAAATATCTAAATTCTAGACCTTGTGGTTTCAGAGTAGAGATTTTTAAAAGTTCCGAATAGAAATATATGTAAAATCAAGTGACTGTCGGTGGGGTTAATTTTGATCTAGGAATCGTGATTTAAACAATCTTGGTAGAGGTAACACCATATACAAGACAATCCAGCCATTACCATCATTTAGCATTTCAGTAACCATTTACCACTGTTGACTTTAAAAAAAAACCTCATTTCCCCTCGGACTGTTGTCCAGTGGAATGCATTACCATTTCATGAAGTCAGTGCTTAAACAACCTCCGGAGTTAAAACAGCGCTGGCTGCATCAAAGTTTCATCCATAAATACTTGGATGGAAATCACTTGAAAACCGCAGAAAAGAAGCATGTCTTATCATGTTGTATAAAATTGAACACAATCTAGTGCTATCAGTAAAACAGATATACTTACTAAACCAACAAAATCATACCGCTCTGGAGCTGGGCATCAGAACTGCTTTGTTATCCCGGCATGTAAGTGTGACCACAGGACGTAGTCATTTTCCCAATGACGATACGTGATTGGAATCGTCTACCGCCTGATATTATATCAGAAGAGTCTCTTGAGTCCTTTATCTAACTTCGTAAGTAGCCTGTTTTAACCTTCACTGTACATACTCTTATACTTTTTTCTTATCTTTTTCTTACGCATATTCCAAACATGTTGATGGTAGCCATTATGTATAAGTGAGATTTATTAAGTCAAATTTTAACAATTAAGAAACCCCAAGGGAGCAAGCGGTAGCGACCGGGGTTTCTTAATTGTTAAAATTTGACTTAATAAACTCTAACTTACTTAGTGTTTAACCTCATTTGACCT
>JAUMHA010399872.1:0-11313 GCA_032359765.1 Saxidomus gigantea | reverse complement strand
TGCTTTTGCGAAAGTTTGATGGTATTTCATGGAGTGGTTTATGAGAAGTAACTTGAAGCAATTGTAGACGACGGACGGACGGACGACATTCATCGATCATAAAAGCAAACCCTCAGTCACTGGCTCAGGTAAGAAATAACCGCTGTCTTTGAGCGTTCAACGACTCAGTGAGGTTGTTTTGGCAATAGACTGTCAAAAGTTTTGTACCTTACATTCTTTTCATATCTTTGTAAAAACATCCCATCAAAATGAAAGGGTGTCGCTCGGCATGGTTTACCATACACTTTAAACGGACTTTGATAAATCACGGTTTACATGATGGTTGAAATCAGATATCATTTCAACTGTCAAATATTTGTCAAAACAACACTCAAGTGCTAAATACCCTATTTTTTACAGAAAATAACTAAGTGACATATCATCTCATAAAACACATTTATTTGTTTACCTGTATGCCAGTATGACAGATCAAAAACAACAGAAATAGTTATTTTACGACAGTGGTAATAGTTTATAGTGTAGTTAAATACGTTTTCATGTAAATTGGATTAATGTACACCTACACATCTATACAAATCTGTCTTTACAAAATACCTACAGCTGGTAAGGAGCTTCAAGCAAAATTATTAAGCATGTGAATACGTTTGAAACATGTGACCCAACATTTTACGTACAAAACCCCTATCAATAAGAGGGACATATTGTTGTCCATGCCGCATGACTTCCGCGCAGTGTGAATTATATAATGTTCTACACTCCTATCTATTCGGTGGGCAATTTTTCATATAGTACCTTTGTCCTGAATAAAAAATGGAAGTCCATGTAAGAAACTTATACACTTAGTAATTTTGAGATCAACTTGCAACACTTTGTCATTACGTGTGTGTTTCATTATCATGCCGGTAACTTGACTTTTTTCTATGGATCAAAATACTTTGAACAAACTTGAAATATTGTCATTCAAGGAACATTTTTACACCAGAAATGCACCGCTTCTTGCTATATAAAATTATGCAAAACGGGTCAACCCCAGAGTAAGGTCAACAAGAAACTGGTTGACCACAAGTCCATAAACAGAATTCCGGACAAGAATATTTTTTCTCGTCAGTTGCCATAGCCACCAGAGTTCTGCATGGGGAGACACTCTATGAACAGCTTTGGTAGAGAACAACCCAAATGGCATATTTGTAAAGTTAGTTTCAGATTAGTCCAGTTGATTAGGAGATGCCCTTTAAATCTTGACAAGTGTCAAATATATAAAAATGTGACCTCAAGTGGTACCAAATGGTACATGCAAAACAATAAAGCTATGTTGGCAAGAAGCTTTTCATTTTGGTATGTAAGTCTACGTAAAACATGGAACAGCCACGATGGGCCAATATTAACTTCAATGTGGATAGTTGGTAGTGGACGACTGTAAATTAAGATACAACAAACAAAACATCTTGTGGCTTAAGACATTTTTTTAAAGATTTTCTTTTCAGTTGCAAAAAGTATTGTGTACGAAATTGAATTCTTTGAACAAGTTCAGTAGGAGACTACTCAAGGAATATTTGTGAAGTTTGGTTGAAATTGGTCATGTAGTTTATATTTCGATCGAAACAAATATGATCCTTGGACGAAGGATGGACATGAATCAATCGTAAACGCTAACAAGTAGCAGTTCATGATCAGTCAAACGTACAAGACAACCAAGATTTTAGCATGACAAACAGTCAAATGGTAATATTTCTAAATTTTGTTTCCAAATATTCGGCTAATTATACAACAAACGAAATAGCAGATGGACAAACAAAGTCCACTGAAACGCAATTTATTTCAAGTACTACATTTGTACTATCATTAAATCTATTCCTGTAGGCGGTTTAAAAAAATTTACACACTGTTTAACATGATCATTTACTGTGAAACTTTAAAAAAAATTCACCTGTTAACAGGTTTCCGCATCTATTCTCATAAATGTTTGAAATTATGACATAACTTTTGGGTGTTCTGTTGATTAAAAACTTTCTTTTTAAGTCATGCATCAAGCAGGGATGTCAACAGCTAAGCAATAATAACAAATACCGTAAACTTGCACTATGTCAGATTAAGACATTTCTCGCTAGAACTTAGTTGTACATCCGTCAGACAGTTAAGGTTGTGTGGCAACGTGTAGTGCCGCGAACAGTGTCATTCTTTAGGCTATGTTGCAATGTCAGTTCTGACACAGCCCCTTAATTACTTCTCGTGTAAGAGGATTAGGCAATAAATTTTCAGATTCTAAAAATTTATTCAGTGTACTTTTAATTTAAATTACCAGTTTAGTCGAAATGATTCATCTAAACAGGAGAAATGAAATTTAGCAATTTACCCTTTGACTGTACTATCTATTCGTCATGTTGAAGAATGTCACTGTTAATATATACAACACATATTTTTTATTTGCATGTTTTATGCACAAAAGAGACACTTTTCGATATATGTTCTTGAAAAAAATGCACATATTTATTATTTTAATAATCTGCTAGTTGTAGGATATATCCCTTAAACAGAATACACGAGTCATAATGACTAGACATGGCTGGTTTGACGGTCTGGGCGACATGTCAACTAGGTCGGTACTCAGTTCGTATGTATCAAGTCATAAATCAAAATAACATATAATATGAGGTATGTGCGCCAGTCTGTCCAGACACATATAAAGTGTTTATAGGGACAAGTTATAACCCACATGGTTATTTTAGAGGTACATTTACTTTGAAACATCTCACTTTATGGTGTTAGGGTGTTTGTTAATGTCGATGTATAGAAATAAAAACTGCAAATTAATGCAAAGGGATCACTTTATGGTATAGGGTGATAGTTTTTTTTTATAATGACATGAATGTTAGGGGAACAAAAACATTAGCTTTTTTGTAGTAATACTTTATTATTCATACAAATGTACACTGTAACTGTGTTTTGATACGTCGGTTTCTACGAGTAGAAATAGTTTTACCTTTCACTTTTCAATGGGAGATAAAAACATGTCCCAACTACGTAAGAACTGTGTGACAACTTCCTTACTGTCAACAAAACTAAAGCTGAAGATCATATGTCTTTACTATCTTGTCTTACTTCCATATGTATATGGCAAATGGCACATTCTCAAAGACAAAAGACCAAAAAACATTTCAAAAAGACTTTTGAGTGCCAAAGTACATAGCGGTGTTGGTTATTTGACCCATCTGTGTCTTGTCAAAATATATTTTCAAACAGCTACACTCAGTAGGCAGCAGACGACATATTCAATATCGTCTGAGTATTTGTTATCTGATCAGGGTTCAAGTTCTTAGCATCATGGATCACAATACTGGAAAAACACCCCTATTTAAAGAAATAGACATTCCCAAACCGGAAGTCAAACGATCCCATTGTAAAAATCTAGGTATAAATGTACTAAAATCCCTTTTACTCTTTGATTAAATAAGAGTTTCTCTGCAACATAAGCGGACAATTTAATTGCAGTTCAGTTGGCGTATCTTATTTGTAGATCATACCTGTTGGCTTTTCTTCCTATTTTATACTTTATTATTCTGACTGGCACAATGAACTTTCAGTTCAGACTTTTATAACTTGTAGTAAACACTATTACATGTACATGTAAATTTAATTTACGTCAATGACTTTTAAATTAAACTTTTGTTAAGGCTCGTCCAGATCTTTCTTTCCCAACTTCAACTTCAGACTGGCACTGGTACAACTTGAATGTTCAGACTGGTACAAACTTGAACGTTCAGACTGGTACAACTCAAATGTTCAGACTGGTACAAACTTGAATGTTCAGACTGGTACAAACTTGAATGTTCAGACTGGTACAACTTAAATGTTCAGACTGGTACAACTCGAATGGTATGGACTTCATAGTTCAGACTAGTAAAGACTTGAAAAGTTTACTCCAAGCTCTGACCAGTGTTCTGATATGACTATTTCCCTTGAATATTTCCTTCTGAATGTTCAGACTGGTATATTTGCTCTCCGCAACATCAGACATCCAGTCACTAAATCACTTGGCATCATTTTTATCCTTGAGAATTCTTCGGCTGTTGTGAACCTCAGTTTGGTCTGGGGGTCTGTGTACTTTGCCTGAAATACAAAGAACACAATCATGTCAAAATGAACAACACTAAAATGTAAAGATTAACAAGGTTCTCTTGACAGTGAGTAAATGTTCTAGCCCAAGGATCCTGCAATCTTAGTAAAGCCATCACAACCACTTGCCCCAGTGTCCACTGAATAATCATACATTTGTATATATATACAGCTGTAGCAAGTAGCAACCTATTTTAATGGCTTCTAGTTTTGCATCCCTTGGCTGGCAAAATAACAAATTTTTAACAGTACCATAAACATGTATTCATCACAAAACTTTAAAAGTCTTTAAAGGCACCTAGAAGTGGGGAAACAAAAACAAAGCTGACCGGCTGTAGCAGCTAAGGCTATCCAGTAAACAAGGTTTGACCCAATGAACTGTATAGTAGAGATTTTCATGGATTTTTCTGCCCATTAAACAGATATGACTGCAATCTAAGAATAGTAAAATTTAAATTTTAAATTTAGTTCATTCCAAGTGAGGATCGCAAAAACATTATACAATATGTAATAATAAATAGGCACTGTGCTTTCTTTAGCAAATAACTCTCTTTCTTTTAATAGGTTATTTTATTTGGAGTCATGCATTTTAAATTCACAAAAATGTCAAATCTGCTTTCAGATATAACCCAGACAATGATATCCTTGTGGTCTATCAAATTTATTTATGTAGTTATCACAAAAATATCATAAATAACAAATATATGGGCACATAATAACCAATTAATAATGATGTTGGGTGTACAATATGAATACTTGTGGTTTCAAGTTTTTGTTTGCTAAACAAAGCTGTAGTGATATGCATGACTTTGCACATATGGAGTATAAAAGAACTGTGTATCATACATTTAATGCTTGGGAAAAATAACAAATTTTGCACTGAAATTGAGTACTTTTGACCAGTTTTTAAGGACGTGATATTGTTCAAATAAGTACATTAATCGCATTGCTATTTTTCTACTATAATAAACCCTTTTATTTTGATTTAAAGATAGAACATAAAAAGTAATCCCGAAACACAATCATACACAGCACTCTGATCAGCAGTAAGACAGACAGAAGAACGAACAAGCAGCATACAAGGTACACACTGCAGCATATAATCATACAAACTATACGAAGGTAACACTTTCCTCCCCCACCCCCCCAAGTGCAATATTTAAAGACAACACAAACATAAACTATTGTTTCTTGCTAATTTTTCAGGGTCAGTCCCCTCTCTTCCTCCCCTACTGTCTTCCTATGGTGCAACTTTCTCACAAAGATAAATAAATTACTGGGGAAGATAAACATTATGTTAGTCATTACTACATATTTCATCACCATGATAATGTACTTGCCTTGCCTATTATTATATGAAAAAAATAAAATAATGAAAACAATATCAAGAAAATTATTCAAATCATTTCGCCGTCAATCTATGTCAATATTTAACCACTCAGCAGTTATTTTATGTGGTCAAAATGGTAATATTTGACAGCATAAATGATGATGCATAGAAAAGGTGCAATATTTGTCATGTTTTTCTAGCGACTTAATAACTCCTTTTCACACAAAAACACGCATATTTATTGAGATGATTATATTCTTCCCCCATAAAAAACACATTTGCAGGTTTTCAGTTTGTACATGTTTGTATTGAGTACTCATGACTTTTATTCAGGACCCCCAAATTATGTTGTTATCTACTAAGGCAGTCATAATTTAACGAATGGTGTAACACGTACTGCAGAAGTTAATGGATGTGACATGTGCCTCTGTTTCAAAGGGAGACAATTTTTGTTTCTAAAGGGAGAGAATTAATAAAAGGCTCGCTAAGTTATTGTGTCTCGAAAGGATAATAATATCATTTCTAGGGGAGATAATCATTGTGTGCAGGGGAAACAATTTTTTCTTGCTGCTAGGGAAGATAACTACTGTTTCTAGGGAAGATAACTATTACATGTTGTATTTCTAGGGAAGACAATTATTGTTTTTAGGAGAAATAATATTATACTTTCAAAGGGAGATAACTATTGTTTCTAGGGGAGACAATTATTATAATATCTCTCTAATTCTACAATTATTAGGAGGTACAAGAATCAAAATGTCTCACTCAGCACATTTGGAGAGAACAAACTGAGTGCTGATGTTTATAATACAACAGGGGAAACAATCATTAAAGGGAAACAATAAGTCCAAATGCTATTTTCCAATACAGTTGGGACAATTATAAATAATAAAGGGAGACAATTATCAAACTCTTCCTATAGTCGGGAAGACAACTTACTTGTAATCCTGAGATATCAGAGTATCTCATTGCAGGCTTAAATGATGGTGGCGCATCAATCATACCATCTGAAATATAAACAGTCGTACTTCATTAAAACTGAATGGACTTTCATATTACCACAGAATAATGTAAATAGTCCCACATCTAGAAAAACCAATTCACTGGTAATAATAATATCATAAGCACATTAACCGATAGCAGAGTATTGAATTGCTACTGACATAAAGGCAACCTTTCTAACGCATTTTAACCACCCCATCTCCTACTATACAAACACTTCGAAACAATTTTCCAATCATAAATCATTAGTAAAGGCAACAATCAGAACTTCACTGGTCGAGGAATTTCCAAGAACACTGGCTTAGATCTTCAAGCTTTCTACAAAACAAAACTTAAACAACAGGAAAGCTAAAATACTCGGACTGTCATTATAGCCTGCATGTGTTTTTCATATTAGCTTTTAACATTTCTACACTTGTCACTTACTGTCACGTATTATGTAAAATTAAGCACCTACATATGGTATCATCAGGTTGCCATGGTAACGCTTTTTCTGCAGCTACTATCTGTTTGAGATTTTTCCACACTCTTGTCTTCTTACTGCCTGCTGAACCTATACAGGAATGCTGTAAATAAAACATTTACCATATTTATCCTATTTAAAGCGCTTGCTCTAACATGTTCCTAAATACTGGACATTTCTGACTTGTAAAAAAAGAACACTGGGATTTTCTTTCTAAATGAACAAGCTGTAACAGGATCCATTCCTTATGAAGTTGAAACAAACAATTCTTGAATATACTGAAGAGCTCTATGCCTTTATGTAATATTTTCCTTAATACTAAGTCCCAAAAACTGTTAGTAAGGTCCAAGAAAGCAAGTGGCAAGTGGTACAAAAAAAATTGTGTAGCTTTCTACAAGTTCATGTTATGAAAATGTTGTGTTCATATGTCACTAGTATAAACAGACAGCATGAGATACATGTAATCATAAAATATCTTTCAAAACTTTAAATTTCTGTTAAGTTGTTAATCCCATATTTGTATCACACATAATATGAAGGACATAACCTCCTAAAATTAAAGTGTTACAAATTCCATCTTACCACAAAGCTTGGATTTTTGAAGACAGGTGCTTTGTCTGCTGGAGCTGTAACATTAATGGGACTGTCACGTGACTCATCTGTGTCAGCAAAACTCCCTGCTGCAAGCTCCTGCTCAACACTGATCACATTGGTTTCAGTCTGCAACAAAGGAAGAAAACATTTAGCATTGAGGTACAATTTCAAATCAACGTTGGGAGACAATCTAAGATCAAAGAGATCAATAAAACAAGAAAACAATTGCATTGCAACAATCACATTTTAAATCTGGACCCAAGTGCAGCTAGTTTCTGCCAAGGGCTCCACTTTGTTTTAATTTTTTCTCAAACTTGTAATTTTGGTGAAGATATCTGGATATTTGGATGACATTATAGGTTTATTTGCAATATTAAAACTCATTTGTATACATGCTGTTCTCCTGGCATATAGACTCTAAGCCAGGCGCCCCAGAAAAGTTCACAAAAACGGCAAAATAAAATTTAAAAAAAAAATCCATACAAAGTTCATAAAATATCAACCTACGTCCCATTTTAAATACATTTGTATACATGGTCAAAACCCTTATATGTGATATAGATAATTGGTTAATTAGGCAAGAAGTACTAATATTATCTATCTCTAACTCTTAATACTGTCACATCTATCTTTCAAGTGTTTTGGACAGGAGTAAATAGAGAGAAAGATAAAAGTGGATAAAACATCCTTTATAATGAGCTAGTAGTTTAATTCTGAAACAGCCTGCTTGAAAGAGTTCAAACGAAGCATGGTAGCAATGTGATGAGGCAGACTGGAGCTGCGAGATATGGAGAGGTTGTATGGCGACTAAATTATGATAAATCTTATAGCACATGATAAGCCTTGCATCATTTCTATGTACAGTGTTCAAGGGACCTCCAGTCCAAATTTGATTGCATTTTGTGTGACGCTGGAATAGGTAGTATAGTCGTTTTTAACCCATCTTATTGCACAGCGCTGCACCATCTCAATCGTGTTAATGTTCTTATTAGTTTGAGGTGACCAAACTGTCGGTGAATATTCAAGTTGGCGACTAGCCTAATTAATTTGGCGTTTCAGTGTGACCCCTTTCACAATCACAGATCTGATATTTTATAACTGTCAGTGTCACACCTCTACCCCTAATTTTAATGTGCTGCATATTAGGCAGAAAGTGTAGTTTCAATAATAGGTACAACCGGCGCAGAATACACAATTTTCCGGTCTAAAATGATGAATTAAATATTACTTTAAATGAAAACCTAAAATTTTATGAAAAATCTCACCACTTTATAAAAATCTGAATGTTTAAACCTAAACATGCAAGTTTACACATAAGGCATGATATGCTGTTTATTTTCAGATTACACCGATTGATGCAGGTGTGTAGTTAGGTAAATGTAAGTTAGAATTGCGTTAGCATTATTTTAAAACTTAATCCTATCATATTAAATCATAAATACATTTAAATATTAGATTTTATTGGGTTTATAAGTGCCCAACAGAATTCCGTTGGGGATGTGTTCCCAGCTATTGGCACTTCAAAGTGAGACCTAGAAGGCAGACAACTGTAAAATGTCAACCTGTACAATCGGTGTGCCTTCGAAGTGGAAATAGTGAGACTAGTTGGGGAAGGACAAGTGTTTTGTAAGCAAGAGATCGGAGCTCGGACATGTTCATTTTTTGTAACAATGTTTCTGTGCTGACTGTATCGATGCGAGTGTTCCAGAGCCTTTAGGTACTCCAGATGTTACAGTAACTTCGTCAGTGGAAACACCATCAAGGACAGCATTTTGAGAGGGACTAAGAAGAAAAGATTTTACCCACATTGTGTAAGCTGTTAATATTATGTCAATAAAAGAAAAATGAACAATGTATCTTGCGGAAAACACACCCCTCTATCTAAATAAATACCAGGAATGCAATGCCTTCCATAACTGGCAGAAGAAAGATAAACTGGAACTGAGTATCATGTCGCGAAAATGCATTACTTTCGGGTTTAAGTGCATTTAGTCAAATCATTTAACATTGCTATTTGTAACTTTTAAATTGTAAACCTTTGTAACAACAACCACTTTCTTCTTCGATATGGTAGGGCTGGTTGTTTGTTTGATTTTCGATGATGTTTTCCGTTGTTTCGAGGGGGTCGCCATTGTAGGTGTAAAGACGCTAAAAATTCTGATAGGGTAGAAAACACCAAAAAGTAGTTCAAACTCCCCGCAGTGGTTACTTCCCCTTACAGTATACAAGCTCAACCAGTCAAAGAGCTGTGAGGAGTTTGGAAGTAGTTTAAGTTGAATTACCTGCCCTTTCACCACGCGCTAGGAACCTGACTAAAAGCAGTTTACTTTTCGATTTTTGAAAGTTTTTCTTTCTTCTTTTTCTTTTAATATAAAGCAGGGCACGGACCCTGTATAAAGGCTACTGTTCAAAACTACACATTATCGCTATGCGTGATTGGTTAAAAGTAAAAGACTGTCAGGTTTTCCAAGCTACTCAGTCCACCAGGTTCTTCCTGACAGTTAGTGATAAAAAGATGCAGAACCTAAAAACTTAAAATCCCTGCAAATTAAGTGTATATATAATCTGTTGTGCAGAAGGGAGGATATTGGTAGGGTTAAAAACAGGATAAACGCAAGTAGATTCTTTAGTATTTGTGAATGAAACATTGATGCAGCCAGCGCTGATTTAAATCTGAAAATTGTTTCAGCACTGACTACATGAGATGGCGATGCGTTCCACTGGACAGCATTCCGTTTTGTAATAGTCAACAGAGGTAAAAGGTATCAGAAATGCTACATGCTGGTAATGTCTGGATTGTCTTGTGTATGGTGTTAGGAATTGTTTGAGATCGACTTCAACATAGTTATAAACAAGTTCATGAAATAGAGCTACAACTAGCCTACTATATTGTCTCCTTTATTGTAAAGAATTCCAATTTAAATCAGATAGTTTATTTGAAACTGAGAAATTTTGACCCCAAGTACATGAATAAATCGATTAAGGCTATGAAATCACAAAATGACTCTTTTTGTATACATGTATTATCAAAAGAGTGACACAAATTTTGGATCACCCCTCGTACTATATATTTATATAACGTTCTCGGACTAACCTACATGGTGACCCACTGTACATGGACATGGTTACTTATAAGAATAAATGGATCAAATATTTCAAATTTTTAATTACGTAATACAAAATTACCATAAAATGTACACTATAGTAACCATTCGTTTTTTCAATGCAAATACTCAACAATATAGCCATGCACTATCGCAAAATGGCAAGTGAAAAGTAAAAGAATAAGAACATAAAGACAGTCCTTTCAGCAAAAGTAAAATCCTGTTGAAATATTGAAAATATGATTAAAGTAAAATACATGTAAGTAAACAGAAGCAGTTATAATTAGCTGGGCCAATGACTGCTTGAAAGGCTCCGGGTCAAGAATAGGTAGCGTGTCCTACAACTGAGATTGTTCTACGAGGTAAGGGAGAACATTTTATGTGATATGAACCGACATGAAATTGGTATATTGTAAATGTCTAGTTGACATACAATGTATTTCTCCGTAAGCGTGTTTGACTAAGACACCAATAAGTGGTGATTGGCACGTTAACACTGTTTGATTTCGTTAAGTGTGTTAGATTCGTAAGATATTCAGACACTATTTATTTTTATGCCCCCGAAGGGTGGCATATTAAAATCGCACCGTCCGTCTGTCCGTCCGTCCGTCCGCCCGTCTGTGCGTCCCCACTTACAATTCGTGTCCGGACTGTAACTCTGTCATGCATTGAAGGATTTTAAAATAACTTGGCACACATGTCTAGCA
>JAUMHA010399871.1:12077-23413 GCA_032359765.1 Saxidomus gigantea | reverse complement strand
TTTTAGCATACAGTTAAAACCATTTTTCTTCGCATTCTAATAACCGCTCCTACCATGTACTTCCGGAAAAACTATTACATAAAAGGCCGCCGCCGTCATCGGCGGCGCCAATGAGTATGTTTTAATTGGCTGTAGTCAGTGCGACCTCGCGCCACTATTTGGCGTTTAGAAATACTTGCAGGACGTCATTTACATTGCTTGACGTCATTTTGTTTACACTTGGCACCTTTTGAATACGACGTGGTAGCAGAAACAAAGGGCCATAACTTCATGAAAAAATAAGTGCATCCCTTCTTTATAATGAAACATCTCAAGAATTTTCATTCAGTTCCAGTCATCGAGTGCTGGTATAAAGAGCGGACATATTTTTACACAAAAAACAAAGGCCAATTCTCGAACAGTAACACGTGGATAATATGCGTATCTCCTCTTGGACCTGAGCATTACCATAATGTTTCCTTGAATTCCTGCTAGTAGTTGCTGACAAAAAGCCCAAAAACAAATTTCAATACAATAGTCAATCAAAGGGTCATGATTTTTGTGTAAAATAATCAAATAATATACGCGTCTCCTCTTAGTACTGACTTCGTTGAATTGCAGCCAGTAGTTGCTAAGAAATAGCCCAGAAACGAATACACGACGGACAAACGGACAAAGTAGGGAATGTATGCTGCCAGCTTCGGGGAGCATAAAATAAATTTAAAAAAACACAATTTATAAGTTACATATGACACGTTTATGGTTAAGAAGAATAAAACATATAATATATATTAATATATAATATAAACGCAGTCATATCAGACTGAAGTATTCATTTATGAGACAATTATAATATTTCAACTTATATCTAAAATTAAGTGACCCTTGGAAATGGCCACACCACATTCCCAAGATATCAGGAGTGTCCCTATTTAAGTATCATATTAGTGCATAGCAATAGCAATATACCTTACAAAAAAGGCCGTTTATCAATTAGTGCAAAGAAATAGTAATATACCTTACAAAAAAGGCCGATTATCAATTAGTGCATAGAAATAATAATATACCTTACAAAAAAGGCCGATTATCAATTAGTGCATAGAAATAATAATATACCTTACAAAATAGGCCGATTATAAATTAGTGAATAGCAATTTTGATTTGTTCTAAAATATGTTCATTTCAGACAGTTCGAATAATCTTATTTTTTACCTAAATCTGAGAGCGAGCAGCTTTGAATACCAACTGGTATCAGAAAGTGTCGATATGATGAACTAAACTCTGAAAATTATCAATTTAAAAGTTAACACTAATTTTTAACTAAATTATAAGGACAAAACTTTATAGCAAGATAGTTCCTGACCCTATGTAATGGGAAGGTACGGAAATGATGGCGATTTCTGAATAACTGCGGTGAGATAAGGCCTTACTTTAATCATTTATAAATTTAGGTACATTGTATACAGTTTCTGAGTTTCTTGTTGCTGCTATTAACAGAATTATAGATTCCACATTACATCGCATATTGCATATCTTCTGGTTCTTTTGTCTCACTATCTGTGTCAGCAAGGAGATTGCTCTGGAAAACCGACATTGATTCGTTCTGTTGAACATCAAACACATACTGCCACGTGACCACTGTGTTACCTGGTGAAACTACAGAAAACAAATAAAGTGATGCTGTCAAAGAGTTACTGAAATTAAATTTTACTGGAACGGTTTCATGAGTAAAAGTTAATATATGTTTTATTCCACAAAGAGTCAAACTGGGGTTGGAAGAGGATCAGATCCTCTTCGTTTGCAGGTACATTTTAGATTCAGTGTGTGATCTTTTAGTATAACACTTGACGTTTTAATGAATATGGACATGGTTTTAACCGAGCAATTTTAGTCCAACTTTGTCAATCTTGTCTTCATCGTCAAAATAAAAAGTAGATATGAAATACGACATCAAATTATGTTGAAGAAAGACAGGAAAGCGTATTTATTGTAATCTAACTATGTCTCCCCCATATGATGTGGGAGAGACATAGTGCATTTGGTCGAGTTGTTCGTTCGTCCGTCAGTCAGTCCATCACAAATCGTGTCCGCTCTATATCTCTTGAACCCCTTGAAGGATTTTAGAATAACCACCGTATTAAGACAATATGAAGGCCGCATGTTACAACCACCTTGGTTCAAGGGCAAGGATACAATTAGATATAAAAAGGTTGAAAAACGATACAAAAACAGTAACAAACGAGTTATTTCTAACTTTTTAAAATCTGATGAAACTGACTTTATATGTTTGAGCTACAGAGAATGACTGATAAGACACAATGAAAAAGAAAAGATCACGTTCGCCTATGTATTGCAAAGCGAACGATTAGTGCAAAAATCATTTAAGAAAACCGGTTGCTTAATTGTCATTGTCATTGTGTCATACAGTTACTGTACTCTAGTCTGAAATCTTTCCAGAAGAAACGTCTAAGGTGTAGACGTCATTTATGACAATGTTGCCTCTGGCATAGTTATAAAGTTTATGTATTTTTGCGTTAGAAAACGTGCATTTCGTAGGTTATCGTTCGTATTCCAAAGATCTAAGCCCCCTTCGGAAATAATTTACATATTTACAATAAAATATTTTTTCATAAAACGCTGCACTTAAGAAATCCAAACCAAATAACAAAGAACTTTTTGTAGGACCTTTGCAATGGTGCCAAGTTGAAATTTAAGAAAGTGCTGATAAAGAAATGACAAATGTTTGTATATCTTGGGTTATAAATGTAAAGCTACATTGGCAATACCTTTTATTTCTCTGATTCTTGTAGCTTCTTCATACCATGTAGAAGATGACGTTTTTTCAATCATGAACTGAATTGATTGAGAGACTGAGGCTTTTACCATCTCTATGTTAATACCCATCGACGTCTCCCATCTATACTGGAAAGATGTAGTAGTGCTTTCCGTTTTCGACTTTCCAATTTTTACTTCCAGTTTGGCCACGTGTTCGGCAAGTGGATTTTTTACCATATTGATAATTTTCCATTTTCCTAAGACCTTTGGATTTCCATAAACAAGTACCTCTTTATTCGGGTCGCTTACTGAAACAAACTGAAATCGCATAGCATCATGGACATCCGAATGCAATACAACGTCAGTGTTGTTCCCTGGATTAGTGCTTCCGCCTTTAGGATGAGCGTATCTGAAATATATACTACTATACATATTGACTGATAATGAACAACTTAATCATATTAGCGTGTAGAGCAAAAGCAAGATAGAAGCACTTGCATGATTCAACTTTATGCACGTGTTGGACTCTGATAAAACGCGACAAAACTTCTCATTACATCATAAATCAATTACGTTGAATGTTTTAATAAAAAGATTGAAATTTGGTAAATTGTTTGTCGCATAAGAAAGGGTTTCTATGATCAGGGTCTGACTTTAGGTTTTGTCAGTTGCAATCCATCTAGTGTGTGAGCGTGGACCGCAACTGTTTATACTTTACTAAGTATATAGCCAAAAATATAAGGGCTTTATAGGGCTATAAATTAATACTAGAAAACGACTTTACGAAGAAGCGACACCCGAACACTCAACGTATGTAAGTGGGTAGCGGTCATTTATAAAGTACAAATAGGTTAAAATAGCCCAAACCGTCTGACTGTATCTTTTATCAATGTAAATAATTTGGTGTAACAAAAGGCTTTAAATAAATACCATACTTACTTTCCGCCTTTGTGTACTACATGGTCATTGACAGCGTCAAGCGCAAAAAGCGCACCCCAGTGGCGATCACTATGAACAACTAATTGTGTAGTATTCCCAGGATTTAGGCTTCCACCATACGGGTGAATGATCTTTCCACTAGGAACATGCTTGATATAGCCCCAATAGTCGTCTACGACCTCGAACGTCCAGTGCATGTTGTCATGGATATCTTGGTGGAGCACAATAGATGTGCCGTTGCCAGGGTTGCTCCAGCCACCGTATGGATGGAAGAACTTTCCACCTGAGCGATGCTTGATAAGGAATGTCTGTGACATCTTTTGCTAAATCTGAAGATCAACATTATTATCTACGTTGGTTAAATTTAAGTACCTAGTAAAAAATGACAATTTTCAGAACATAAATTTTATTAGTGAAGACTACACGATATTCAAAATGACGAATTAAGGCAACTTATACATGACCAGTACACAAATATAAAGTATATTTTCCACAGCTGCTGATTAATATTTACAAAAATGTTTAATAAAAACCATAACACTATTGATATTGTTTGTATATAATGGGTATTGTTGAACCGTTATTTTCACACATACGAATTCGTCACATGTGTGACAAATACGTACGAATTATTTCGCACATTTTCACATGTCAAAAAAAGAATACAAAATACTGTAAACTATTGTTTATACGAAAACGTCACACATTCCAAACAAAAGTGTATGGCGACCAAAAAGGTCAAGAGGCAGATTGTGTTTGCTTTGTCTGATAGAGCCTTCATATTTCACAAGATGATAGAAAATATAAAGTAGATGATCCGTATAGAATTGTGGGTCATTGCATCAGTTGGAAAGGTCACAGGGGGTAAAAATGTCAAATTCTTTAACACTCAATTTCTTGATAAGCTTTTGGCATTGGTACTTCATATTTCACAAGATGTTTGTTCTCAAGTGATGCTCCTAAAACAATCCATGTTAGTTTAAGGGGTCACTCTTTCAAAGGTAAATGTCAAAAGTGGTCATAAACATGACATCATTTAACATTCAATATACTGATATCTGTTTGACACAAAGAAAGATTGATCTCAATGAATGGAAGATCAATAGGATTGCTCGATTCTGTCCGTCCGTCCGCCATTCCGTCTGTCTCTCCGACGCATTTCGTGTCGGGTCAATAGCTTCATGGACCGATTTTGGTACAAGTGTTAACTATATCAAAACAATGTGTGGCATGCAAGACTCAGGTCCATAGCTCAACGTTCAATAGTACAACGCACTTTGAAATTTTATTGATTTTCACTATGTAAGTATAGTGATGGTTTTGGTCTGAGGCATAATTTTGTCGTGTAAATTGGGATTATAGAATGACGTGGCCCAAATGTTTACCATTATACGAAAACGTGTAGAAAGCAATGCGACAGTCGTGCTTATTTAGACATTTCAGTTATGGACCTTGACATTCCATTTATACTAGCATTCTCTTGCTTTGTCAAGGACCATACCTCTGTCGTTACTGGTTCGGCACAGAAATGGTTCATATATAAAAAGCGTAATTTATTATTATTCACGGTAGTTTCAAATTCGGTAATTTGAACATTCGTTACCTGACCAGTGTGCCTCTCACAATATGTATTCTGACTATGTTATGAGCCATAACTGTCATAACTATTTTATGAGCCATAACTGTCATAACAGACCCGGTACAAAAATAAAATCCAGGAGCAAGACTACACTTGCCAACTGATATCTATTCACAGTTAGCCCTCAGTTAAATAAACGAACGATAAACGGAATGTTTAAGACTACTTAGAGGTGGTGTAAAAAGTGGGAACGAAAACTTCACAATAACTACTTGTGACATATTAGTACGTATTCTCACACATGTGTGAGGAATTCGTACACATTTTTCACATATGTAGTGAAAATTTCGTTGGTACTACGAGATGGTGCAAAAAGGGGGAACTAAACTTTCACAATGACGTCGGGCATGCTAATCCGAAACAAAGACGTCAAGTATATCAATAGTTGTGTTCTCATCATCTTTATTAAAAGACGCCAATTCTGTCTGATAATAGTTACCATATTTGTTCAAACATAAAAGTCAAACTGTATTTTTGTACAAAATTTAAATAGGACGCTAACCACTATGTCGTACGTGTATTCTATAAACGTGTACACTTTCTTGTTATTTATCATACAAAAGTACCTGAAATACATTGTATTAAGAAAATATTAAACTAAAAATGAGATTATTGAAGAATAACACTTACTCGTCTAAATTCATAACTTGAATGATTTAAGGATTCTTCTACGAAGTGAGTCAGTCAAGTAAACGCTCAACCATTTTCAGGAATTACACTCCACTTTGTGCGGAAACTGATGCTTTTAATTTTTTCACCTGGTCTTAAAGAGTTTATTTTTACTAGCTGACCACAGTTCTCTGTGTTTGTCGTACTTTTCTTGTACCCTGGCTTTTATTTAAAGAGTAAATCAACATTTTAAATCGAATATCACGGTTGACGTTATAAGCGTCAAAATGAGCAGGCTACAACGATAATCCTCGCATTTGAATACCATTTGTAATGCGATTTTCTTCAAATTTAGAATGCCTAAATTTCAAAACAATACTATTATTCTATTTCAATCTTTAGTCATTCTCTTTCCTATTTCGAACATTTTAAATACTATGAAAATTAGCATTACGATTTCAGGCGCACATTTTTACTAAACGGGACATTTTTTCTCCACACGCAATTTCAATGATAAAAAACAACTTTACAGGCAAATTCTACAAATTTATTTTTACGCTTAGAAGACAAAATTTTATTACAGATTTTCAATTTCATACTGTTTGAAATTAAGTTTTAATAGATTAAGGCACATACCTCTCCGTGAACGTTATTTTAAAGATATTTCGCAATTTCGATGAATCCTTACATATATGTATAACATAATATTCTTATCGAATTTTATTTTTCCGGTCTGGATATCATTTCCTGTACACCATATGGTATTTTTCCGGTCGGAAATACAAAATTTGATGAATATCATTTTCAAATATAAGGGAAAATAGATTTTCATGTTACATCTTATGCAACGTTATTTTCAGATATTTCGTTGGTTTTTGCATCCTATGTCACATCTTGTATATAATTTCAATACAAAAATATACCACAGGAATCAGGCTTTAATATAACAAATTGATATATAACTTGATGCATTTATGTTTTTGAAGCTGATACTTTCCAACAGTAGTGTATTATATATATATAAGCATAATCGGCGTCAATACCAATTTGTGACACATTCGTACGTATTTGTCACACATGTGTGACGAATTTGTATGTGTAAAATAACGGTTC
This sequence comes from Saxidomus gigantea, assembly GCA_032359765.1. Classification (NCBI taxonomy): domain Eukaryota; kingdom Metazoa; phylum Mollusca; class Bivalvia; order Venerida; family Veneridae; genus Saxidomus; species Saxidomus gigantea. The sequence continues at coordinate 16,359 of JAUMHA010399871.1, read as the reverse complement.
AATTTGTATGTGTAAAATTACGGTTCAATAGTGCTATATTTAGAAAATCTTTTTAACTGGGATGATAAGCTAATTCTAATAATATCATTTCGTTGTTAAAGGTTACTCCTAGATACGTGACAAAACAGGAACGTCTCTTATCCTGAAATAATCAGAACTCATTTTCCTAACCGGCGTTTCAGCATAATACTACAATTGGGTTTTTATTGTTTAAAACAAACATTTCTTTTGAAAACTAGAAATAGTCAGAAGAAAAATTGTTATAGTATATCGGAAACATAACTACAAAAAAGAAGAAATGTATGTTACTTACGCAAATAGTAATTTACCGTGATAGAATATAAATCAAATGTATCAACTGTCTTGACTGTCGAGTCCGCACATATTACCATCAAGTGAGTGAACAATGACTCATTGTAAGTGATCTACACGAAATGATTATATATCTGTTAGATTATCAAAGGTCGCTTGTCGTTGTTAACACTACTCAATTTTAATTGCGGCAATTGTTTAAGTTAAAATTCAGACGTTAACCATATTACATATAAATTATGGCATGATGGCAACAATAATGATACAATAGCATAGAAACAAAAAGTTAAAACACATCTATACAATAGTGCAGTACAATCACACGAGAGTGTTAGTTACATCGATTTAACTTATCTAGTCTTTTTATTTCGTGAAAGCTTTTAACAAGTATGTTGTAATTGTCTATTTTCCGTTTTCAATAATTCTACATTTTTAATCCCGTGCAGGCCACAAATTGCATTTTTCATTGGTTTATTTAATTATCTATCGTATTTGTTTCTTGTATGCTCTTTTAAAATTCCTAAAATTTGTACTTGCCTCCAAGTGCTTTTGGGTATGTACGGCGGTCGGTCCGCGGATTTGAGCACTAGTACAGTCCCTAGAGGTTTTTGTGTGCATTTTTGTCCAGAGAATTTCTTGGTATAATTGTGAAGACGGATGGCTGAAGTTTATTTTCTGCGAGGGTGGACAGTTGACATCATGTCAGTTTCCATGGAAACCAAGATGGTGTCCAAGATGGCCGCCGTTTTATGAAGTAATGGTAAATGTTATTCTATCGATTACAGCATATATGTTTCAAATGATGCTGACTTTAATGTGCATGGTCATTGTAGTATAGATATAGAACTCGCCAATGAAATGTTAGTTAAGGTCACTTAAGGTCATACATCTGGATCAATTACGGGTCAAATTGAAAAATCAATGCCAAAAACTGCGTTTTACCTAGTATAGTTTTAATTCGCTTTTGTAAAATTCGCTCCAGGCTTATAAAAGGTGTATTGTTACAACCTCTAGTCAAAATAGTTATATACAAAACTTATTTCATGGTATAATATTGATTTATAACATAATTACGATTGAAAATGTGACAAACGTCAATCGGTAATTTTGCGTAAAATGTGAGCATAAAGGTTAATTGGTGTTGTTACACAATTCATTATAATTTTATGAGTATTCAATTCGTGACCATGAACTAAGTTTTGTTTACACTTATATTGAATGGGAAAAGTAATCAACTACTTTTATATGCCTGTTACGAAAAATGAACAAATTAATAAAAACTTTTTAGGAAAGAAGAGAGTTTGTTCAACAGTATTCTATATTTTGACCTTTAAATGACCGTAACCTTGAAATATAATGGCATTTAAAAGGTCATTCAAAAAAGCTTTGTATCTGGACATAATTACATTAAAATAAATATTGTGTAGCATTTAATAGTTATGTTCGTTATATCTATACGAGTCATAAGCTTATGAAATGGCGGCCATCTTGGACGCCATCTTGTTTTTCATGAAAACTGACATGAGGTCAACTGTCCACCCTCGATAAAATTAAACTTTAATCATCCTTCTACACAAATATACCAAGAAACACTCTGGACAAAAAGTTCACACAAATACCTCCAGGGACTAGACTACACGGGCTGAAATCAGCACCAGTTAGTCAAATGTAGCATTGTTGTATTTTCTCTTTAGATTTTTGTTTTTATTATATCAAACACAAAACTTCACAAAACTTCATTCTAGTCTTCTTTCTATGCGAATTCTGATTATTTTGTTCTCTTACACAATGAAAAATATAATATATAACTTCTGTCCTATTCGGAAAATGAATTAATATAAGTTTTCTTTAAACTTTTGTTTTCAGATTCAAAATACATTGTTACGCTCCTGTACTATGTATGTATGTATGTATGTATGTATGTATATAATTTCGAGAACAAATATTGGTGATACTGTGTGTTTGTTGCTGTTGTTGTGATTGAATTAATTTCACACATGGATAATGGAAAAGGCATTTCTAAACTTAACTGTCGATGCTTTATATTGTAAATTGAAATTTTAAATCTGGACACAATGTTCAAAACTTGTAACATTTAGTATTTCTTTGAATTTCTTGCAGTTATGCCGAAATGTTTTCATGATTAGTAAATTAGATATTATAAAAGTTTTAAAATCGGAACCAGTGGATGCGTAAGAATTTTAATAAACCATCAATTCAGTTGTGTAAGATATATTACGACTTGACATTTATGGCAAACTGAGGAAGGAATGTATGTTTATGCCTCTGTGACCATGACTGCTGGATAACATTTATCATACCTTTTATTGCTCTGAATTAAGTCGTTTCTTTATTACACCATTTTTTTTTATTAAACACTAATTACAGCAGAAAACAAAGGGCCATAACTTTATTAAAAATAATAGGCGCATCCCTTCTTGATAATGAAAAATCTGAAGATTTTTTATTCAATTCCAGATCGAGTGCTGGTATATAGAGCGGACAAGGATTCCTTTAATTATATTTTACTCAAATAAACAAAGGTCATTACTTGAACAGTAACACGTGGATAATATGCGTATTTCCTCTTGGAACTGAGCATTAACATGATGTTTCCTTGAATTCCTGCTAGTGGTTGCTGACAAAAAGGCCGGAAACAAATTTCAATACAATGGTTATGATTTTTGTGTAAAATAATTGAATAATACATGCATCCCTTCTTAGTACTGACTATGAACATGAAGTTTCGCTTACTTTCAGCCAGTAGTTGCTGAGAACTAGCCCAGAAACGAATATACCACGGACAAAGCGGTGAATATATAGGGGAGCATAAAATAAATTTAAAAAACAACAAAATTTATAACTACATGTGGCATGTTTATTGTTAAGGACAATGAAACATATGACATACATTGTATATTAGTATGTATATAAGCGCAGTCATATGAGACTGAAGTATTCATTAATGAGACCACACCATTTCAACTTATATTTTAAAATTATGTAACTCTTGGAAATGGCCATACCACACTCCCGAGTTATAGGGAGTGTCCCTATTTAAGTATCATATTAGTGCATATAGACCGATTAACAATTAGTGCATAGCAATAGTAATATACCATACATAATAGGCCGATTATCAATAAGTGCATAGAAATAGTAATATACCTTACAAAATAGGCTGAATATCAATTTTGATTTGACAGTTCGAATAATCTTAATTTTCAACCAAATTTGAGAGCGAGCATCTTTGAATACCAACTGGTATCAGAATGTGTTGATATGATGAAATAAAACCTGAAAATTAACGTTAACACTATTTTTTCACTAAACTATCAGGACAAAATTATACAGAACGATACTTGCTGACCATATGTATTGGGAAGGTACGGAAACAGTGGCGATTTGTAAATAACTGCTGTGAGAGAAGTTTAATTATTTATAAATTTAGGTACATTGTTTACAGTTTCTGGGTTTCTTGTTGCTGCTATCAACAGAATTCTAGACTCCACATTACATCGCATATTGCATATCGTCTGGTTGCTTGGTCTCACTATTTGTGTCTGCAAGAAGATTGCTCTGGAAAACCGACATTGATTCGTTCTGTTGAACATCAAACACATACTGCCACGTGACCACTGTGCTACCTGGTGAAACTACAGAAAACAAATAAAGTGATGCTGTCAAACAGTTACTGAAATTAAATTTTACTGGGATGGTTTTATGAGTAAAAGTTGATACAGGTTTTATTCCACAAAGAGTCAAACTGGGATTGGAATAGGATCAGATCTTCTACGTTCGCGGGTACCTTTTAGATTCAGTATGTGATCTTTTAGTGTAACACTTGACAACTTTGCAAACGTGTCTTCATCGTCAAAATAAAAAGTAGATTCTAAATACGACATCAAATTATCTGGAAGAAAGACAGGAAAGCGTGTAAGTTACAATCTAACTCTGTTGGGGGGGGGGG
>JAUMHA010399871.1:0-12067 GCA_032359765.1 Saxidomus gigantea | reverse complement strand
ATCTAACTATGTACCCCCCCCCCCCCCCATATAATGTGGTTGAGAAAAAGTGCATTTTGTCGAGTTGTTTGTCTGTCCGTCCGTCCGTCCGTCCGTCCGTCCGTCACAAATCGTGTCCGCTCAATATCTCTTAAACCCCTTGAGAGATTTTAGAATAACTCAGCACACATATTCACCATATCAAGACGATAAGCAGAGCAGGTTATAATTACCTTGGTTAAAGTTCAATGTTACAATAAGAAATCAAAGGTCGGCCATATGATTATATTTCGTGTTTTCGACCACTTGAATGATTTTAGAATAACTCACCACAAATGTTCACAGAATTGCGACGAAAATAGTTTCCTCTCAATAACTCTAGTTAAGAGTGACCAATTGCAATTAAACTTAGTGTCTAAGTAGCTTGCGTAGAGAGGAAGAGTGGAATTGCATTGCGGGTCACAAGGGTCAATGTCAAGGTTAATATAATCGTTTTAAGCCAAAACGTTTTGTCAGGGGTTTGGGGTCAAGGTCAAGTTCACTGTCAGAAATAATGCACACAAGATGACAAATAACTTTTTGTGTGACTTTTGCCGTGTTGCCAAGTTGAAAATTAAGAAAGTGCTGAAGGTTTGTATATCTTGGGTTAAATTGGCAATACCTTTTATTTCCCTGGTTCGAATAGCTTCTTCATTCCATGTAGAAGATGACGATTTTTCAATCATGTACTGAATTGACTGAGAGACCGAGGCCTGCAGCATATCTATGTTAATACCCATCGACGTCTCCCATCCATACTGGAAAGATGTGGTAGTGCTTTCCGTTTTCGACTTTCCAATTTTTACTTGCAGTTTGGCCACGTGTTCGGCAAGTGGATTTTTCACCATATTAATGATTTTCCATGTTCCTAACACCTTTGGATTTCCATAAACGAGTACCTCTTTATTCGGGTCGCTTACTGAAACAAACTGAAATCGCATAGCATCATGGACATCCGAATGCAATACAACGTCAGTGTTGTTCCCTGGATTAGTGCTTCCGCCTCTAGGATGAGCGTATCTGAAATATATACTACTATACATGTTGACTGAGAATGAACAACTTAATTATATCAGCATGTAGAGCAAAGCAAGATAGAAGCATTTGCATGATTTGGCTTTATGCACGTTTTGGACAAACTTCCCTATAAATCCTATATAAATTACGTTGAATATTTTAATGAAAAGATTGAAGTTTGGTAGATCATTTGCCGCATAGGAAAGGGTTTCCATGATCAGGGTCTGACTTTGATTGTATCAGTTGCAATCCATCTAGTGTGTTAGGGTGGACCGCAACTATTTGACGTCGCGCATGCTAACCCGACCCAAGACGGAACGTCAAAATCGCGATTTTCAACGTCAAATTAATACTGCGTTTTTGACCACGTGAAAACTACAAGAATCAATGGTTACGTACTCATCATATTTATCAAAAGACACAAATTCTGTCTGACAATAGTTATCATATTTGTTCAAAAATAAATGTCAAAGTGTATTTTTGTATAAGATCTAAATGGTACTCTAACCATTAAGTCGTAAGTGTATTCAATATACGTTTATACTTTCTTGTTATTTATCATACAAAAGTACCTGAAATATTTCGAAAATATTAAATTGTGACATTTTACTCTTTTTTTATTTATTTATTCATATCATATAAAGGTCTTTAAATTGATGTACAAAATGTATAACTAACATCCTTTTTCTACATCATCTTTACATAATGTAAAGGAGTTATACAGTAGCTGAATCTAATAAACAGAAGCTAGTCTACCGGTGACCAGTCCTGTTAATTGACCCTTGCTGTGAAAAAGCTTGGCTAACTGGACCCATGTGGTGAATATCTCACATTCCTGTTCAATTGTCTTGAAGGAACATACCATCTCCGTGTTAATGTTTTCGAAACGTTATTTGAAAGATCTTACGCAATTTCGATTAATCCTTACAGAACCATTAACGAATATCCTTTTTGAATGTTGTTTTTTCCGGTCTGGATGTCAATTCGTATCGTTTCCTAGACTCCATATGGTCTCTTTCCGGTCGGAAATACATGTGATTTATGAATATCATTTACAAATATATTGGTAAATAGATTTTCATGTTACATATTACGCAACGTTATTTTCAGATATTTCGTTTGTTTTTACATCCTATGTCACATTTTGTATATAATTTCAACACAAAAATATACCACAGGAATCAGGCTTTTATTATGAATAAATTGTTATATATTACTTTATGCATTCATGTTTTAAAATAGCAGTATGTAAGGTGATATTTTCCGACAGTAGTGTATTTTAAATTGTGTCGGATTAGCATGCGCGACGCCTTTACGCTTGACCAGGTGTATTGCCAAATAGTATACGGGCTTGAATTAATACTAGTAAACTTTACGAGGAGGCGACACCCGCACATGCAACGAATGTAAGAAAGTGCGTAGCAGTCAATATGTAAAGTACTGAATGTATATCTGACTGTATCTTTCATCAAAGTAAATAATTTGGTGTTACAACAGGTTGTCAATAAATACCATACTTACTTTCCGCCTTTGTGTACTACATGATCATTGACAGCGTCAAGCGCAAAAAGCGCCCCCCAGTGGCGATCACTATGAAGTACTAATTGTGTAGTATTCCCAGGATTTTGGCTTCCACCTGACGGGTGAATGATCTTTCCACTAGAAACATGCTTGATATAGCCCCAATAGTCGTCTACGACCTCGAACGTCCAATGCATGTTATCATGGATATCGTGGTGGAGCACAATAGATGTGCCGTTGCCAGGGTTGTTACCTCCGCCGTTTGGATGAAAGAACTTTCCACCTGAGCGATGCTTGATTAGGAATGTCTGTGACATCTTTTGCTAGATCTGAAAATAGTCAAAATTATTATCTACGTTGGTTAAATTCAGGTACTTAGTTAAAAATGACAACTTTTAGATGAGGACTACACGCTATCCGTACATGACGAATTAAGGCAACTTATACATGACCAGTACGAAAGTACAAAGTATACCGTCCACAGCTGCAAAATTATTATTTTCAAAATTATTAAATAAAAAGCATAACAATATTGATATTGAACCGTTATTTTCACACATACGAATAAATACATACGAATATGTTGCACATTTGTGATGGTAGAACAAATATAGATTAGATGAGCCATATAGGATTTGGGGTCATTGGATAAAATGCCAAGGTCACAGGGGGTAAAAATGTAAAATTCTTTACACTTTATATCTTGATAAGCTGATAATATGATACTTCATATTAAACAAGACATTTGTTCTCAATGAGTAGTAGAAGTTCCATGTTAATTTAAAGGGTCACTCTGTTAAATGTCGAGGTCAAAAGGGGTCATAAACATGAAATCAGTTAACATTCAATATACTGATATATGTTTGACACAAAGAATGATTGGTTTCAATGAATAGAAGATCATAAGTATTTTTCAATTCCGTCCGTCCGTCCGTCCGTACATGCCCAGTAGACATTACGGGGTTGGGGGAGTTGAGTGCAACTTGGCATTGTGAGGTTCTTTGAGTACATTCCGTCATTATGGTGTTAAAACTGGTATTGTGGGGTTAAATAATTGTATTGTGGGGTTAAATATTTGTATTGTGGGGTTAAAAAATATTAAAGAAGGATCAAAGGGATAACCTCCGTCTGTTAGTACGTCCGTCTGTCCGTCGTATTTCGTGCCCGGTCAGTAGCTGCATGGACCGATTTTGGCACAAGTGTTAACCATATCAAGTTATTGTGTTGCAAACAAGATTCAGGTCTATAGCCCAACGTTCGGCGCACTTTGAAATTTTATTGATTTTCACTATGTAAGTATAGTGATGGTTTTGGTCGTGTCTAAGGCATAATTTTGCCGTGTGTAGTGGGATTATAATTTGACTTCGCACAAATGTTTACCATTACACGAAAACGTGTAGAAAGAAATTCGACAGTCGTGCTTATTTCGACAATTCAGTTATGGACCTTGACATTCCAAATTATAGTAACAGTTCTCTTGCTTTGTCAAGGGCCGTAACTCTGTCGTTACTGGTCCGGCACTGAAATGGTTCATATATATAAACAGCACATTAATTTATTATAATTCACGTCAGATTCCAATTCGGTAATTAGAAAATTCGTTATCTGACCAGCGTGCCTCCTACTATACCATCAAGTATGTATTCTGACTATTTTAAGGGCCAGAACTGTCATAACAGACTCGGTACAAAAATAAAAGGCTACACTTGCCAACTGGTATTCATTCAAAGTTAGCCATCAGCTAAATAAACGAACGATAAACAGACTGTTTAAGACTACTAAGAGGTGGTGTAAAAATAGGGAACGAAAATTTCACAATACCTAATTGTGACATATTCGTACGTATTTTTCACACATGTGTGAGGAATTCGTACGAACTTTTCTCTCATGTAGTGAAAATTTCGTTGGTACGAAGAGGTGGTGCAAAACGGGGTACGAAACTTTCACAATACCTATTCGTAAGTATTTGTCACACATGTGTTAGAATTCATACGTATTTGTCACACGTGTTTGATAATTCATACGTATTTGTCACATATGTGTGACGAATTTGGTTAGGGTAGAATTATGGTTAAACAGTGCTATATTTAGAAAATCTTGTTAACTTGGATGGTAAGCTTATTCTTATAATATTATTTCGTTGTTAAAAGTTACTCCAAGATATGTGGCACAATCTGCAATTTAACAGAAACGTCGTTTATCCCTAACTAAATTGGTTTCTACAAAACACCGGCGTTTCAGCATAATACTATAATTGGATTTTTACTATTTTAAACTATCTAACATTTCTTTTGAAAATCAGAACATATCAGAAGAAAAATTGTAATAATATATCGGAAACATAACTACAAAGAAGAAAGTGTATGTTACTTACGCAAATAGTAATTTACCGTGATATAATCTAAAAAAATGTATCAAATGTCTTTACTGTCCAGTCTGCACATATTACCATCAAGTGAGTGAACAATGAATCATTAAACGTGTTTTAAAGATGTCTTACCGGTGAAATCGGCCGTTATTTGTACAAACACATTCCTAACATTGCTTTTTAAATCTGAAGTACACACTTTACATATTGCACATTATTTTTTCAATTATGTTGCAAAAAATAACAAACATTGACAACATTTTAAGTGAAGGAGCTACGAACGTATGAAATATACGTCAATGTTGTTTCAGAATAACTACAAAACAGTTTTTTGTCATTCTATATATGAGTATAAAGGGTGTGTGGAAATTTAACAAAGTATGATACAATTTTAAAGAACAAACTGCGGAAAGAATGGTGTGTGTTCATGCCTCTGTGACCATGCTTGCTGGGTAACATTTATCATACCTTTTACTCCTCTGAATTAAGTCTTTTTTATTACACCATGGAGCGGGTGACGCCTTTTTTAAAATCATAACCTTCACTGATTCAGACGCTGAAAACTTCAACATTGCCATGTCAATATAAATTTATACATCCCATGCTGTAGATGTTGACAAGTTCCATGTGTTCATGTGTTCGGTCAATGGATCACGTACTATAATTATAGTCTTCCATGTTCCTGCCACCATTGGATTTCCAAAACTCTTTGCTCGGATTGCTTGTTGAAACAAACTGAAATCGTATAGCGTCATGGACATCCAAATGAAATACAACGTGCGTACTGTTCACAGGGAGAGTTCCAAAACCGAAAGGATGTGTGTAGTACAATATATCAATGAGTGGTCATGAAGAAACAAGTTCATACATAGCTGAGCGCAAGGAGCAAAGCAATAAAATAGTTTTATATTTAGACTGCTAGATATTTTGTTCGCATTTCCTGGAAAATCAACATCTCTTTTAGAGGTTGTTTTCCACGCGAAAGGTGAGAGGACAACCAGACAATATTCAATGTTAAACACCAAATATTCATGGTTAATTATTATTATGGTTAACCTCAGCACTGAAACACGTATGCTGCACTTGTCAAAACAAACTGATTAGATATAAGGACTAAATGATGTAAGTTCATTGCACATGCTTGATAAAATTTCGCACATCCGGACACTAAACTAATGTCCCGGTCAACTACCTTTAAAGGGAATTTTTGACGAAAGCAATGGTTTATTTTCAGCTAGAAGTATGCTTGATATAGCACGTAGTCTCAAATGACCTCGAACGTCCAGTACATGTTGTCATGGATAAATTGGTTGAGAGCGATATTTGTGTTTTTAGTCTTAGTAGCTGTCGCCATAGTATGGATGGAAGATTTCTCCACTAGAGCCATGCTTGATAAGCTACTACTATTTCTCTGACGTATCTGTACAAACTCTGAAAGAATTGTGTACAAAATGCTTTCATTGAGATATATAATTGAAAATTGCATGTTTTTAATGAGCATAATTATATTAAACAAGAAGGCAAAATTTAAACGATTACCTGAGTAAACTTAAATGGCAAGGTTAATAATTGCTATAACATTGTGCTTTCAATCAGTGGTCTTGGCCTTCCTTGAAAGATAGAAAACACTTGCATTATCTTGGTTATGGGTTATAAAAACAATTCACATATCAAATTTAGTAGTTTCTGAAAGGCATTTTCCTAAATGAATATCTGTTTTAGGTGTTGTTGGCGAAAGTATAGTTTTCAAAATGTATATGAACTAAGGTATTTTCATTTGAAAGATTTTATTTCTCGACTAAAGCTTTTGGATTTTTTCATAAATATACAAGTTTAATGCTTTAAACATGTATATTTCCCCCCTAACACCACCCTTAAGTCCAGTAGAAACGGATGTATTCATTTAATGCGTCTGTAAGGGTATGTCTCCGGCCTACACAGTAGCCATGTCCTATAAACGAGCGAATATACACAGAAGATGAAGTTTTTTGGTCTTGTAAAAAGAAGTGTGTTTGTCGTTTATCTCATTGACGCTCCTAATTTTACAAAATGTATGGGTATACGGGACTGCTACGACTACAAATAGTTTATACAGTTCTCTGGGATACCTGTGAACATTCTGTGACTCCTTCGCCCCCCGCTCCCCCCCCCTTCTCGCCTCCTTTCGACCATGACCTCTTCGTTCAGCATTTGGCATCTGCTACAACTTTCAATGTATCTCCAATGTCCCCTTTTGTTTTGTGTGTTTTACGAACGGTAACAATATGTCGTGCATTTCATGACAACTGGTCTCTAAACCGTGAATTGGTCTACATATTTTACATAATACAAATGATTTCATGCCTGAATTCCAACCAAGCTGACTTTCTAAGTGCTTGCTACAGGGGATATGATAACAAATAAGTCCACCTGGACCAATCCAGATAACTGTATATCACTACCATGTATATTTGCATCCAGTTCAGTGAAACATACATGACATGTAAGAAATTGTAGTTTGTTAAAAATAATTTGTTTCATATTCTCTTGATTGTTTAAAAACGCACACAGGACCGAGGTCCCTAGCCCAAAGGTCAATGTCACATTTGGAGGTCAAAGTCATGCGGTACATGGGGTCTTAGATATATGCTTATGGTATACAAGTGGTCTTGTCCGTTTTGTAACTTCATGCATGGAAAGATTCTGAAAAGTCCACAATATCAACGATGTGCCAAACGCAACACCAAGGTCCCTTGCCTCAAGATCAATGTCACAGTTGGAGGTCAAAGTCATAAGGTACATGGCTTCTTAGATATATGCTAATCTTGTCCGGTTTGTAACTTAATGCATGGAAGAATTCTGAAAGGCCACAATATCAACAGTGTGTCACACGAAAGACCCAGGTCCCTGCCCAAAGCTCAGGATCACACTTACATATGATATTATAGCTTTTTACTAATTATATGACAATGTGTCGCCATCTTGAAATAAAGATGTTTATTCTTATTAGCAGTAGCAGCGGTAGTAGTAGTACTATTATTAGTATTACTGTTGAATCAAGCAATGTTAAAGTATGTTCGTTAATACTTGTGAGTTTAAAATATTGTTCATATAATTTTCTAAGCGAAGTATCATCAGTTGTTTCTTTATCCGAACTTTTCCCATGTGTTTTTTTTATATAGTGAATAATCAGTCCAAACAAACACATTGAAGAATATTTCAAAATTATGAAATTAAAGAGACATAAATGTGATTCAGAGTTGGTTGTTGTTGTTGATGTTTGTTGAACTTTAAACTTGAGCATTTTCATATACCCAAGAATGATGATGCTTTAGACACACTATAGGAACTATGTCGATAGCAAGACCCGTTCTCATTGAATGTGGGACCAAGATACTTGTGATATTCTATAATGTAAAATTCCAATAAATGCTCAAAATCAAATGCTTCATTTAAAGGAAAAATGAAAGAATGATATAGAGCGCGCGTTGTTTCGACCTTTTTCATAAAAGGAGAAATTTCTTTAGGTATACGTCAGTGTCCGTCATTAGCACTTTAGACATAATGTCTGTGATTTTAAGTTGTATCTGTACAACAATCATCTTGTTCCTAAATAATCATGTGAATGTTGCATGGGATAGAAAATGCTGGAGCATTATATTTTGTATCTGCAAAGTAGAAGTCCTTGGAGGACAATACATTTATAGTATTATAAAAGGTTGTACTCGAAATATCTGTTCACTACAAAATTAAATCCGTGTCTCTGTAACTGTGCCGTACTCGTCTGCGTATACACATTCAATTGTCATCAATACATTTAACACTTGTTTAACCGTAATTTTTACACATACAAATTCGCCAAATGTATACACATTATGTCACACATTTGTGAAAATTTGGTTCTGTACTTTTACAAGGGGTCATAAACATGAAATTTTATAACATTCAATATCTTGATATCTGTTTGACCCAAAGAATGGTTGGTCTCAATGAATAGAAGATTTTTGTTTCTTTGGGGACTACTAGTATAGGATTGCTCGATTCCATCCGTCCGACCGTCCATCTGTCTGTCAGACGCAGTATGTGTGCGGTCAGTAACCTTATGATTCATACAAAGATTTTGGAACAAGTGTTAACCACATCAAGACAATATGTGGCGTGAAAACCCAAGTCCATAGCTTTACGAGTAAGAGCATAGTGCACTCTGAACTTTCCCTTGCCACTATGTAAATGCATATATGGTGATGGTGTTGTTCGTATCTACGGCATAACTTTTCCGTGCATAGTGGGATTATAGAATGACGTGGTACAAATATTTACCATTAAACGAAATCGTGTAGCAAGGAACGCGACAGTCGTGCTTATTTCGACATTTCAGTTATTGTCCTTGACATTCCAAATTGTAGTATCAGTTCTCTTGCTTTGTCAAGAGTCATAACTCTGTTGTTACTGTTCCGGCACTGAAATGGTACCTATAAATACAGTATAATATATTGTAATTCACGTCAGAGTCAAATGAACTCGGTAATTGGAAAATTCGTTACCTGACCAGTCTGCCTCTCACAATACCATCAAGTAATGTATTCTGACTATTTTATGAGTCATAACTGTCATAACAGACTCGGTACAAAGATAAAATCCAGGAACAAGGCTACACTTGCCAACTGATATTTATTCAAAGTTACGGCGGCTGGTAAAGAGCTCTCGTGGATTAAATGGCCCTCAGTAGCTTATAATTTTCTACTATGAAAATTTCGCTGGTACTAAGAGTATGTATTGTATGTATTGTAAAAATGTTATGCATTTTCACCACGAAAATGCATAACATTTTTACAATACATACTTGTGACATATTCGTACGTTTTTGTCACACATGTGTCACACGAATTCGTATGTGTAAAAATTACGGTTCAACAAACGCAAAAACCGGTATACGAGTAAGAATACATCACGACGAACAAAAATACAAAGTTTTGTAAACGTTTATTTAAATACCCTTCTACAGTATACGGGAATTTTCAAAGTAAATCAATACATGTATATCAAAGTAGATCAATATATATAGTTGATATATGGCAAATTGACTGTTAAAACCTACATATCAAAAGTGACAAACGCGATTGATGTCAATAGATCTTTATGTATGAATTTGCTAATAGCAAAGTTATATTACCCTCCGAAGGGACCATCATATTACTATTAAGAAAGACATTTATTACTGATTTATACAAGCAGAAAAATTAACAATGCCAAAGTTACAACATAATCATATGATTCTGTATATCAGTTTTATTTCCTTTGAACATAGAGAAAATCTGTAAAAGATCTTATAATACTATGTCACCCTATATCTCATTTTGGAAAATCAATTTTAATTCAAGAAAACAACATGTTAAAAATATCTTTAAAACAGAAAGAAATCCGAATTCATTTTCTATCACTACAACTTTCACAATTTAATGTTTGAAATTATTTTTGTCCAATCGCAGCGCAGTTTAACTCGGGTAAATAAATAGTTAGATACAGAGTAAGTAAATGGGGGGAACAATGCCGATTTACAAAAATAAATTCCAAACACTAAGTAGGTTAGTGTTCATTATGATAAATTTACTACAATAAATTGGTCGCGCGGCATGCGCCGCGCAAGACGAATTTATTGTCGTAAATGCATTATAATGAACACTGACCTATACCTAAAGGACATTCTTGAAGGTTAATTTTGCGATTACGAAACTTTACACAGTCTAAATGTAAATATGCATTGTTCATTCTTGATAAAATAAAGTTGACATTCAAATAAACGTTGAAGTACGACAAATCTCACAATATAATGAATGTAGTGCATAGTTTCTTTTTGATTAAGTTTATTAAAGCTGTCATTCAAACATACGTTGACGCTTAATTGTACTAATGAATCAATTTTGGAGTGCTCATGATATAAGCAATTGTATAGAAAGTCCGCTTAGTTATTGTGCTCTTCACAATATTGCACCATTACATCGCATATTGCACATCATCGGGTATTTTGGTCTCACTATCTGTGTCTGCAAGAAGATTGCTCTGGAAAAGCGACATTGATTCGTTCTGTTGAACATCAAACACATACTGCCACGTGACCACTGTGCTACCTGGTGAAACTGAAATTAAACGAATAGGGTAGACCTATGGAAGAATTTCAAAATAGTCTTGTTGGTTCATCAATTTTGCTGTTTATTTGTAACATCGGATTATCTATGCAGTTTAACAGACAAAGGAGCACGTTTGTATAGCTTTCTTGATAGCCAACGTTGGTACTACCTCATCGGAATCATTCTAGCGGAAAGATGTGTGGAACGAATAAATCCTTCAGGATTGGGTAAGTCCTGATAAAAGGCCATATCAAATTATATCTATGATTAGCGCTCAATAAGAGTATGTTTTGGGGTGCCTGATCGAAAAAAAAACAACACTTTAGAAAATGTACAAACGCATCTCTTATGCATTAAATACATATCTTGAATGATACTGAATATAAATTGACGTTGTAATTTACATGAATCGTATCGAAAATATTAAACTTTCTTCGCCTAGAATCCTTTAACAGAAATAATAAGAAGAATAGTATATGTCTTAAATGTGTACTTTTTCATATTTAAAGTACAACCTCGGACTCTTTTAAGTGCTAATCACAATATGTTGTTAAAATATAGAAGTATGTTGGAAAAACTATTATCAAATTTAAAGGTCGTTAAGGTCATCTGTGAATTGAAACTTTTTGAGAAAGGACAAGTTGAAGAACTGAAAAACATGTTTTTTTATTCATGAAGTAAATAAACTCCTTGCTTTAGTTAATTTGGCAGTTTTGATAAATAAGCAGATTGTTTGTTACAAAAGCGTTCGTATTAGCACAGGGATGTCGTGGGAGATAAACGTTGTATTTTAGCGACACACTTAACTTTGTTCAGGCGTTAGAACACCAAGCATAGATGCAATTTGTTGTGAGTTGATTGACAGAGTGCATGGTTAGACAGATAAAACTGACGAGCAAAATAAACCCACATCAGTAGCGTGACATATTATAATACACTCAGTTCCAAACGAAAGAGTACACTTCTTAATTTGAAATATTTCAATATTTAGCAGACGTATCGGCTTCAATTTTCGCACACTATATCTCATGTGTAT
>JAUMHA010399870.1:26043-37742 GCA_032359765.1 Saxidomus gigantea | reverse complement strand
CATTCAACGAATGAGAACTAAAATCTCTTCAAAGCAAAACCAAAATATTCCACTACTGGGTGTTGCTAGTCAAGAAATAGTTTATCGACGGTTGGCTTCACAGCCAGTCATCTAAAATTTGAGAAATATCAGACATTCAATAACAATTTTTTTGGGTTGCAAGATTTTCAAAATAAATATTTCTCCTGAAGAAGACCTACATTGAGTTGAAACTAATTGAAAAAATCATCTAAAAACATTATACCGTTGTTTGTCTTTTCTTCCATTTGTAAAATAAATCTTACATTGGTGAGAATGCTTCTGTACACAGTAATGTAAGGTTTATCCCGGGGGAGCTATTGCGTATAGAAATTAATTGTAGCTTATATTTGCATCAAAAAAAAAAACAAGGTATTGAAAATATATATTTGTGTAAATACCCCAGCTTACAGTAATTTAAGATCCATCTCAAGTGAATACCCTAATCTCTATTCTGTATTGAAATAAATCTTAAGGCTATATTGGCATCAAAAACACTTTATCTGTTCTCAAAAATTAACATGAAAGAGAAAATTAGATTTTATGAGAGTTTCTCCAATTCTTCCCAAGTGGCCCCAAGAGATGTTAAAAGACTTTAGGTAGTTGCAGATCTTTTATTGTTATATCAGTGCATTCAGAGATTGAAGAAAATATCTGGAACGTATTCCAAGTAGATTGGCATTCGATTAAGGATAAAGCACAATCGGTCTCAAATGAATTAGTCTAATCAAGCAAACCTTTTGTTCCTTATTATTATTATCATTCTATCAGATAGATCTAAGTTTGCCTTAATTTTCAATTTTCTGACTCTGCCATAGAAAACGCATATGTTTTATCTTTGTTTTCCAGACATCTTTCTCTATATGCCTTGCAGACATTGTTCTGTTTTTACATTTCTGCCAATTAGTAATTGGACTTTTTTTTTTTGTTAATAGCTAAAAAAATTAATTGTCTCTAATAGAATTGTTGCAGTTTTTGCGCAGTGTTTTACTCTAGATTTCAATTGTCTGAGTTTTAGATGTTTGAGGATAAAAGGAGAAAATTAAACGTGGAAAATGTACATTTAGAAGAACATTTGTTTTGTGAAAATGTTAACAATTATTGGTATAAGTATGTATAGTGCATAGATAAGTTATTTTAATGGTATAACTAAACATTTTAGGGGCAATAAAATTGACTTGCATACAGTATGTTAGCATGATTTTTCTTGGAAAGAAAGCTTCAGAGCAGTTTAGTTGTAATGCAGGTTTTCAAAATTTAATTTAATTGAAATATTAGTGCAAACTGAGTGCAAAAATGCCTTTGAAATTTATGTGGAAATAAAACCAGATGGAAAAAGATCATGCCAGACCCTCAAATTTCTGATACAAAAGATAATATTTTAACTATTTATACCTCTTAGTGCACAAGATTATATTCCGCAGTGGCTTCTGCTTGCAAATTTATATCATTCTGTCCTCTTTTTTTTTATTTTGGTAAAAATTTCAAACAATATAATTATATTTGGGAATTTTTATCTAGATTTTCACAAAAAAAAATTGTTTCATTTCAAGAAAATTAATCCTCTTTCTGTTGAAATTTCTAAAATGGATAAGTTGATCTTTTAAATTCGACAGTAGCATTACTTGTTTATTGGGGGGACTAAAAGCTTACTGACTAAATAGCAAACAGTGCAGATCATGATCAGAATACATGGATGTGCTGGCTGATCATGATCTACACTGGTGGCAAACGCAAATTTAACAGTGGCCAACAGGTTAGGACCAATACTTGTCTCATTTTGATTTTATCATAATAATGTTGTGTCAGTACCTAAGGTTGTATCATTATTAGCCTTGTTTTTGTCTTCTGTTAATTTCATTGCTTACGTTTTGAAATTCTGTTTTTCATGCATTTAATCATGAAATGAATAATATTCAAAATAAGTTGCCAGAAAATTAGAACAGTTTTTGGAGCATTATTTTTAAAATGCTGATATAGTTATGATAAAGTTAAGAAATATATCTTTATTGCCCTAGATGAGTCATATAGTGTGATTGAATCATAACCATTTGTATATTGGTAAGTAAGAGAGACTAGGAAATACAGAATAAGTACCCGCCTTACCCAGCAGTCTTTTTGCCCACTGTTGCATGCTGGTTAAGATAGGTTGCCCATTAAACTAGGCTTTCCATTATTCATTTTATGTTACTGTGGCCAAGGGAGTGTGCTCTATATGGCAGTTTGTTCGTAAAAACCACATGCTGGTAATACAGTTAATTCATGTCCAAACAATTCAAAGTGTTTTTAACAGCCTCTTATTTGGAAAAAAAGTAATGTGAAGTCATAAGTGACCAACATGGACACAGGAGTCCAAACTCTCAAAAGTAGACCCTACATGTACATGTCTACCCCTGTAATTTTAGGTTATCAATTTATCATGTGTGCATATCATATTGTTTTTGCCATTGATATTCCCATGTCTTTTTTTTGTCTGTCTGTATGGCACAAATCTATTGATCTCTATATCTCTTGAACTGCTTGAAATGTTTTAAAGTAATTGCACAAATATTTATATCTATATATTATGTCCGGTGGACATGTTTCAGTCAGCATAGCTCAGGTTAAGGTCAAGGTCATTCTAAAAAACCAAAGGAAGTTTGTGGAGAGAATAATGCCTTTGTGTAAAAAAATCTTCTAGACTAAGTTATCTGTTAAAAAGGGTCTGGATTTAGTAGAGCTGGAATCTTAAAACATTGTATTTTATTTGTTATTGTCTATGTTCAGAACCAAAATGATATTAGAATCTGTTCCAGTAATGACTGTGTAAATCACAAAAGTCACCCCTTACATGTGCAATAATATTGTAAGAGGTTTCAGACAAGCTATGCAAAGGTTCATGTACTTTTCATAAGTATCCATGCATGCGCACTTTTATATGTACTTATATTTAGCAATTCTAATTAATTCTTATCAAAATTCATACTCTCATATATTTTATGTGAGGGCAACTATTTCAGGAAGTTTTATAGCTCTTTTTTATTGAGGAAACCATAACCACAAATAAACTTGCAGAAAAAAGTACAGATGTACAGATACTTGCACTTTTAGTAAACAGTTTTCTTTAGCTCTAACCAACATCTAGAAGTCATGAAACTGTACAAAGTAAGGGAAGCAATATGGCGTTTTAATGTCAGCACTGGTAACCACATTAAAAGATATAAAAAGAAGAACTTTTATTCATGCACGGAAGTATCAAATAGTTATAGAACTTTCATGTCTGGGTCTTTAGTAGCACAGATACTAGGTCTGAGTGGTGTAAAAATAAATAGAGCCCAGCTGTGAGATGACATACTGGTACACTTTGCTCTTTGCAGGCACAGTTTATACAGATCAATACCATCAATATCTTTTTCTGTATACAATGTAGGTGGAGAGGACAGAAAAATGTGATTAAATACTCAATAAATCATGGCACTTGCATTTAAGTGAAGTTGAAAAAGTCAGCCTTAAGTTATAATACAGCATGGTTCAGCTTGAATTGTCATGTTTTGTTAAAGAATATAGTTATTATGTATTCTGCTTTCTGCTTTGTTAGAAATATAAAAAGATCAAACCATCTAATATTGTTGCTTATTATTATTTGTATTTGAATTGAACCAACTAATGTCCTGAGTTTCTCATAAATATGGTTGTGTCACTAGCACTGACCTTTGTACCATTGCTCATGAAGGTCACCAGTGGGCACAAATGCCCTCACATTATGTCTCGGTCCCATTCCACACACACTATAGGTAGAAGACACTGTCTTACTGTCTCTCCATCTCTTTATCTATCCTTCCTATCTAGACTACTGCAATTTTGATTGGATGTTTAGCTCACCTGAACTCAAAGAACTCAAAGGTAAGCTATTGTGATTGCCCAATGTCCGGTGACTGTAGGCTGTCCACATACCTTATGAACTCTTTTAGAGGCCACTTTTATGGCCCTGTCTTCATGAAACTTGGTCATAATGTGTGCCTGCATGAAATATGTTAGAAACTGGGTCATGTGGGGTCAATAGCTAGGTCTCGAGGTCAAATTATAGAAAACCCTTGTGAACACTCAGGCCACATTTCACCCCCAATCAATCTGAAAATTGGTCAGAATGTTTGTCTTGACATTTCTAGACTAAGTTTGAAACTGGGTCATGCAGGGTTAAAAACTAAGTCACCTGGTCAAATAGAAAAACCTTGGGAACACTCTAAAAGCCACATTTTGCACCCAATCATGAAAATTTATCAGTATAACATCTTGATGGATTCTAGGTCAAGATTGAAACTGGGTAATGTGGGCTCCAAAACTTGGTGACCAGGTAAAATCATTTGAAAACCCTGTGAACAATCTTTACTCAGGTGAGCATTATAGGGTAATTTTTGCCCTCTTATTTTGTATGTCCATCTCACTTTGTTTGGGTGGGGGAGAGATGCTTATAGTGTGCTTTGCCTGGAAGTTACAACAATATCCTACCATTAACCCAAAATATAATGACACAGATTACTGGAACTAAAGCACTCTTACAGATTTATAAATCCGTCTGTCCATGAGTTCAGAACAGGGCTAACTCTTTTTTAAGGAAATGGACGATATTTACAAGCATATTCTGTTTATTCATTTTACATGACTTTTAGTTTCCGTATCAAGTTAATTTTCTTTTCAGTATTTCAGTTTTTCAGTTATCTTTACATAATAATTAGCAGATAGTTTACCATAACCACTGGGAACAACTGGTACTAGAACCTTATCCGCTGTAAGAAATTGCCAACTTTCTGACCATCAGTTTGTCTCTTAAGTCTGCCTTCATGTTTCATAAGAGTGCTATTTAAACAAAGTAGGGCAAACCTTATATCACCAAAAGATCTTTGTTCAATTCACCAAAATGGCTATTTTATGTTTTCTCTGAGAATAAAACAGAAAAGTGATTTCTTTTTAATTAAAAATATGGAACCAGGTCAAAATTTCAGCTCAGAAAATGAGACAATAGACTGTTATTTTAGTACCATACAGTATCTGTGAACTGATAGATTTAGAGATAAAATAAACAGATCTTTTACTGCTGCATCTCTTTAATTGCTTCAGTGGTTTTATCAGATGTGCCGGTTCACTTCCCTTAAGTGCATTTTTATGAAAACAATACATTTGTAGATTCAATATTTTTGACTGAAACAGTTCCCTGGAGTGTAACGAAATATGAAAATAGAAGAAATATCTAAAGATAACAGAAATGTTTTAATGGATTTCATAAACTTTATAGTTTATGTATCAAGATATGAAAACTTGAAATTATAACTCATATGGATTAAACTCCAGTGTTATTTGAACTTTCTGGCAAAGGTTAATGAAAGACTAGAAGAAATATGTCCGTACCTTTTTTGTTTCTCTGAGGTATCATACCTTGTTATTACTCCTCAACCAGTCAGACCATGGAGACTAGGTTTGCTTGGTTTTGTTTGTCCATCTGTCTGTCCATCACTCTCTCAGAGCTTATGTATAGATACTACATGTACTTGAATGTCTAGATGGACAATAATTATGTAACTGTATATTCTATTTATTCAGTCTGTTGTGTGGCTACATGTTTCTATAACAATATGATAGCTACTTACATGTCACTTTGTTGGAACATCTGTCCGCAATTCCTGTCTGAGCTGTATGGACCAATTTTCAAATTATTTTACACACCTTAATACAAAAGTGTGTCATGTATCACATCTATGTTGCTACATTCAAGTCAAGGTCACCTCTAGGGCCCAAAAACTGTAATGTAGAGTTATTTACCAGTACCTTGAGTCCAGGCTGTAATTTCTACACGTATTGACTGATTTTGAAATAACTTCATACAATTGTTTCCATACCCCATGGGTATGTTGAGCACCATGCATATATAGGGAGCTACCTTGAAGGTCAACATCACAGTAAGGGCTCAAATCTGTGATATACATTGTAGTTTTATATACCAGTACTTGATGTCCAGAACTTCTATATGCATTGACTGATTTTAAAATAACTTTATACAATTGTTGCATGAACCCAACGGGTTTGTTATGCACCACACTCTTGGAGCTACCCTGAAGATCAAGGTCACACTAAGGGCTAAAACCTATGATACCTGTACCCCAGTGTGTGGGCTTAACTTCTACATGCATTGACTGATTCTGAGGAAAAAACTTCATACAAATGTTTCTCACAACACAAGGGTTTATTATGCACCACAACCAGGGAGCTACGTTGGAGGTCAAGGTCACATTTAGGACTCAAAACCTGTGATATAATGTTATAAACCACAACCTGGTGTCCACACTTTTACTGTAGCTAATTTGGAATAAAAATTCATACAATTGATTCCCTTACCACACGAGTGCATTATACACCACATCCAGATAGATATTTCATGTCTGGTCTGTAACCTCTAAATGCATTGACTGATTTGAAACATATAGTGCTTGTCCATTCCACAAATGTGTCATGAACAACATACGGGGGGTTACCTTAAAGGGTAAGGTCACATGTATGTGGTGACTGGGCTTTAACTTCAACATGCATATACTAATTTTGAAATAACTTCTCACAGTTGTTGATCAAGGTTAAGGTCACACTTCAGGGTCAAGGGTTACAAGATTAAATCTCTTATATCCTTAAAAGAATTTTGTTGAAACTTCAGTCCAATGTTCACCTCGTAATTCCAAATTTCAACCAAGCCTGCTCAAAGTCAAGGTCACATTTAGGGTCAAAGGTCATGTTTCTGTATCTCCAAAATCCGTTGAAAGATCTTCTTGAAACTTCGGGTAAATGTTTCTCTCACGGAATGTGCAGAATTCATTTTCAACCAATTCGAGTGACAATTAACGGTTATACCTCACCAAAAATATCTCCTTAATCCTTCGGAGAATTTTCATCAAACTTGAAGAAAATGTTCATCGCATTATGACAAAGGTACAGGTCTTTTTTGGGGTACAAAGCCAACCAGGTCATGTGGCTATCATCTTCCAAACACTATTAACAATTTTCTTGAAACTTAGGTCAAATATTTATCCTATTGAGAGGATGTACAGAATCCATGTTTAAAAGCTGCAAGCTCAGTTTGAAAGTCACTTCCAGGGTCGAAGGCCATCAGGCAGTGTCACCTAAATCCCTTGAAGGAGTTTCATGAAACATGGATTAAATATTTATCACCATGAAAACAAAGTTCAAGGTCACTCTTTGGTGCCAATTCCTTAACCTGTGGGTGAATTATCATGAAACTCCTTGAATGACTTGGCAATACTCTGTTCACTCATTTTTACACGTAGGCAGATCCCTGGGAAGAATCAGATCCTTATCCTCGACAAAGTGTTTTTGCTCTGCAAATATTCAGATTGTTTTATAGTTGCATATTATAGACTCATCAGGTCACAACAGGAGTGGACACTATATGCAGGGTGTTGGCTTGCCCACTATCTTTTCTCATGGCAAGTAAGAGTCCTTTGGGGTTTAGTCCCTAGCCAGCATTCTATTGATGACAACTTCTTCTACTCTGTATTGTGTCTTCTGGTGCTTATATAGGCATAATCCAATTAACTGAGCCTACAGGAAGGTACACCATATTCTATAAAGGCAATAGCCTTTTACAAAGTTACCGCCCGACGAATTAGCACCTCGAGTATACGAATGCCAACTGGACCACAACCCAAGATGAAATAACCCCAATTTAAACCAACTATTGTAACGGGCTAATGCTTTGTACAGCGGTAATAAAAGCAAATTTCTGCTTGATCAGTATAAAGGATCAACATAAAAACTGAAAGATCGTGTAATAAGATTGACACATTTTTATTTTGTCATAGTTACAAATACATGACAATAAAATCTATCATCACAGACAAGCTGCCTGTCGAGGCAGAGCCGGCCCTACAACACAGACCTGATATGACATCATGCATGTAGAAATATGTACCAGCAACTAAACGCAAAATCTTACTACACAAACAAATGGCAAGAATCGAACAGCTGAATCAAATTTTGTGATTATTTGCAAAATAAAAAGAAATATCTTACAAAATCAAATAGCAAATGGTTACATCTGTAAATGTATTACTGGAAAACTGGAATCTACCAAATTAAAATTACAGGTTGAAATTCAAAGTGTATTTTTTTACCTATCTGTTTAGATTTCAACGTTAAAGTTTCACACATTCCCCTTTGCCTCAACAGAATATGACCTCTTTGTAAACATTTGATAATTCTTTTTGAGTTCAAAATTTGATAATTCTAATAGTTCTTTATACTTTATTCCAAATATTTTCTATTTTTAAACTGGTTTTATTTGCTGGTACATAAATCCTCCTATTAAATAGTAACATGTGAATATTCTCATTTATTAAACATACAACCTTCTCTTTTATCAAATACTGAATATCGGCAAATAATATCACTTATGAAGGATTTCCCATCATCTTAAATATTGTGATAAACAGTAATAAAAGAAATATTAAAAGTTGAACAGGAAGCATTTTAATGTGCTGTATTGATAAAAAATAATACCATGGCATAAAATGTATGCCCTCAACAGTACAATGATTTTATTGATGTTGGCGTCCAATTTTAATTTCAGAGTTGTCTAGAGGCAGCGTATTTACATATTATTTTTTTCTAATACCAATTTATTTACTTTCAACTTGCATATTGATTGCTCTCGAGACTCACTTTAGATGGAATCAACCGCGAGGCGAGAGAGAGAGAGAAAATATTGTTTATTTCAGAAAAAGAATTTTGTTCTCGTTTTTGCTTGGTTTTATGTAAATATGCCTAACTATCACAGAGAGGAAAAGTCTTCTAGAATGCTGTATGAAAAGCACAACTAAGATGCTCATAGAAAATCCTTCACAAATGCTGTTGATAACGTTAAAAAATGGTTCAAAATAAATATGACGCAATGATGACACATGTTACACTTACTATATATAGCACATTTGATTTTTAAGTTCATAATGCCAGTTCAATGTCATTTAATTCAAGACAAGGTTATGAATTAATATACAATTTCTAAAAGAAACGGTGATGTTTGTGGGACATAACACATGACAAGTGTTCGCTATATACTTACATTCCTGAGACGTCAAATAATTAATCGTACGAAAGCTATGAGCACAGTATGTACAAGCCTATCAATCTGTGTCTATTGCAATAATCAATTAAAACAATATCATCTTAGTCAATCTAAGAAGTCCACAAAAGGACTCCAACCACAATGTTGAAAGTTGGAGATACATTTTTTCAAGTATTTATTCTCAATACAATGGTATACTACTGTTTTCAAAGATTAGTTGTTATTTTTCTCGAGAAGTTTTTAACGTAGAAATTTATCATCTACTACTAGAAACTACACTGGTGACCAACAGTACATTGAATCAAACCAGTAACCTGCATTGGTGACCCAACTATGCACTGAACTGCAGACCATTCCATCTAAATACAAGATTTAAAGAGCAACAGATAATTTCAAGGGTTGATCCTGAAATTATTGCGTCCGCTTCTTTGTTTACATGCAGATACAACTGTTTCATGTGCAACCCTCAATTTGTGTAAGGAGCTTTCCATTGACAACCTGTACACATAGTACCCATTATGTTTGAAGTCATGGCCTTCTCTTATAATGCCCTAATGTATCTCTGATGCTCTGGTTTAAACGTGAAAGCTATGTGTACAAAAAGTCTTTCTACAAGTCTAAATATGGTATCAATGCAATTTTGATATAAACTCAACTATTTCCTTCAAACAAATTTTTGATCTTTTTCCTGATGATTTGATCCACTTGACATCACTCAACCTGCTATGCGCTGTGAACCAGTATTTCTGATTTTTATATAAAGAGCAGATTGCGATTAGGCCATGATCAGACTGCCTATAACGTCAGTCTAATTGCAGTCTGCAATGTTTTCTACTTTGATGGTAAATTTCCAATGAGCAACTTATGAACAATAAAATAGTACCCTACAAATCAATGAAGATGGAAAAGTCTGTTTCTGTTATTCTTTGTAATATAGCAAAGCTATGGTTCAAATCTAACAAAAATTTAACGTACCATTACTTTAAGTTTTATATTGCAAAACATAGTAAAATTACCCAATTTTAATATATTACTTGATCCCTTTGTTGATAAACAAACATATTTAAAACAAATCTTATTTTCTGGCAACCATTAGCAAAGGGTACATAGCATCAAAAAAGCAACATTTTATGAGATGTTGGAAAGTGTCTTATCAAAATTTAGCCTAAATCAAACAGATATTAAAAACAACCGTTGAGGCAAAATGCATTTTCTGCATTCAATAAAACTTAGGTGGTTTATATAAATAATTTACATAAAATCTAAAAGACTTTTATCAGTTTCCTATTAAAACATCTTCCAATTTCTTCTCACCGCTTCCGCTGCTTTTCTTGTATTTCTACTTTTAAAAATGTACCTTATTTAAGAGTACAAGGAAAAAGATTCCAAGATGTCCTCTGTCCCCTATCTACAGACAGTCAAGTACTCAATGGGCTTCAAAAGATCTTTCCATTGGTTTTGAACCATTTATTTTCAATTTTGTACATAAACATCTTGAGACCGGAGCAAAACCTGGTCCATGTTTCCCAGAATTGTTCACAAGCTCCGTCACAACCATAGCACTATTATTATTTTTAAAAAATAACTCCACCTTGCCATGCAAAGTGCAATTAAAAGCTAGGTATTGCCAAAGGTTTCGTTTCTTCACAACTTGCTGAATGTAATTTGTAAAAGACAAAACAAAGAGTTTGTAGCTGCATTCACAAAGAACATAGCTGCAGTGTTACGAACAAGGTAATCAATGTCTACAAGGAACATGGTACACAAATTCCACTTAAAAAAGCTTGGTACCCACTGTTCATAGTAAACAATGTACACATGTACACAAAAAACACCTACATAATTTTCTAAGCTCGAAACTTTGGTAACACAAGCTGCACAGACCTTTTCGTATCGACAACCAGTGATTACAGTCGAAATAAACAAAACAATACACAGTCGAGTAAATTACAGGAAATAATTTGATCATTGGCTGATCACACAATTTTGCTTTCCGTGTTCTTTTCAGTATTACCACATGCTTTCAACCAGCTATACAATGTCTATACTT
Organism: Saxidomus gigantea; assembly: GCA_032359765.1. Taxonomy (NCBI): domain Eukaryota; kingdom Metazoa; phylum Mollusca; class Bivalvia; order Venerida; family Veneridae; genus Saxidomus; species Saxidomus gigantea. The sequence goes on along the minus strand of JAUMHA010399870.1, from coordinate 26,571 downwards.
CACATATATACAAACATACTGAACAAAAATCTACTGTCCATATTGCATTTTCTTATTGTCCATTTCAATATACATCTGATGCCCGGCCTAATATAAACAATATTATGAAAGAAAATCTTTTTGTTTTCACTGACGTCTCATTACTCAAAACAAAATGGAATAATACTATATAATGCCTATAAACAGTGCACCAATAAACAGTTCAGTCAGTTCACAACTGGTATTTCTTGTCACTTCCTATGGATCTGTTTGAAGTGTCAAGGTCGTCTTTCCGCTCGATCTTGACAAGAATTTTGCCGTCGTACTCTGGCAATACTTTGTTATCTTCCTTGACTTCTTCGTAGACTGCTTCCGAATCAAAATCTTTGCTGTATGTCTTGACAAAATATCTGCAAACAAGTAATGAAGAAGTTTAGCCTAAAGAACACACTATCTCCAAACTCACAAAATGTATATATTTTCTTCTGCAGTTCTTTAAATCCAAAATGATATTGCAAATTTAGGTTTTTGTATTGTTCTAACTGTAAT
>JAUMHA010399870.1:5794-25943 GCA_032359765.1 Saxidomus gigantea | reverse complement strand
CCCAAATCATTCATTGGTTTAATTTTTTTGAAATATCAATGTCAAACATTCTACGAACAGACATTAAAAACAAAATAATACCTGAAATTTCCCCTCTTGCTAATATGCTGTTTGAGTTGTCCAAGCGTGACGCTGGATTGTGGTATGGTAGTCTTGTATGGGATAGGCTCCCCGCACAAGTAATAACCAACACTGATCTCATCGGGCTTACTTGACCCTGAGGTATTTCCACTCCCTGAGGACCTCTTTGTTTTCTTCCTGCAAATACATTGAAATAGGTTTATTAAATTTCCTATAAACTTGTCTGTTCAAACTAAAAGGTTACTTTCCTTACCTAAATTTTAAAATAATTCATATTATATAATAGTTACTGTAGATATATTCTAAAAAGAGTAAGATAAACATTGTGTAAATAAGTATAAAATATGAAATCCTTCCAAAACCAGACACTGCGATTCATTATTAACAACTGCCCTTCTTTCCTTAATGAGATACCATTATGTAATCTTTACCAAAGATTTTCAGTAATTCTACTTGAAACTTACTCAGTTCTGTCCACTGAAAGGTCGAGTTCGGTCGGAACTGTCTTGGCAGATGAAACCATGAAGGCGTGATCCTGTCCTAAACTCTGGGACATTGGATTGCCGGGTCGACGATCCTTGTTCGAAACTCCGGTAAATGACCTAGAAAAAGACAGTGGCTTTTAAAATTTTGTTTGATACATAAGTTTTGAAAAGAAAATGTGAAACTTTTCTTCCCATTCTTCTAAAGAGTGAAGATAAACAAAAGGAAATAAAGTTAGAATTAATAACTTTTATATCAATTTAGTTTGTTGGATGAATTATTACTTTTGTCAAGCATGCACTTACTTAGATTTAGGTGGGATTGTATTCATCGAGTCAGCCTCATTCAATCTTCTCTTGACCTCATCCAGCTGTACACGTGTGTTTGGTGGTGGCATCAGTGGCATTGATGGATCTTGTACGATTGGCTGGTTGGGCATCACGCCACTAGCGCCTCCCTGAGATACCCATGGCTGACGACTTCCGCTATCAGCAGACGCAGACCTGTTCATATGACTACTGCTGCTTCCTTTCTTCGAAGTGCTGATAAAAACAAACAAAATGTGTCATTTTTGTATATCAATTTTCAAAATCAAAACAGAGAAAAGTAAAAGGACATGATATAGTTCCCTTGTTACTTTGATCAGACATAGCCACTTACATTTACCTGCTCATTCTTAGAGCAGCTGTATATTGAAATAATCATACCTTCTACTCCTCTAATACAGAAAATAATTATTTTCAATTTTCTCATTTCATCATATTTCTTTAATTAGTAATAATACTGAAAGTGATATTTATGTCTGGAACAGCACATAAATTTGAAAGGTTTTAATATGCCTTCCTATAATTGCTCTTGCAATGTGAAGCAACTTAATAAAGTAGAATTTATTGCAGTATCATTACAACAAAAATTACCACTCTCTATATAAACTGATAATATTAAACTTTCTGAGCGATGACATTCTAGACATTAGACATTACTTCAAATTAACTATTGTATTCTTGAGAGAAAATCAGATTTCTCTGATTTTCCATTTCTCACCGAACCAATAGTTTTTCTTGCAGGAAATAAAAGTAAATGGCATCCAAGCATTGTAATATTTTTGCCTATTTAATACCAAGTACTACCATTAGTTCCAAGAGGTATTATGAGCCTAATGGTTAATGGTGTCTTCATGAACAGCCTTCGAGTAAGTACCCCCCCCCCCCCTCCTCTCCAGTGTAAGTTTTCCCTGTACACAACAGTAACGTTTTAACAGTATTCACTCATAAACCTTCTTTGTACTTAACCACCTTTATCCAAATTTGAAATTTGTAAAAGGACTTTGTGCTGATGCTGAGGAAAGGGAGGTAATGCTAACACTCATAATAATGCATCGATATTTCTAATAACAAAGGGAGACAATGCTGTCATTTTGCCTTATGATGTGGCATTGATTTTTGTTATATGCATAACATGCTTTCTTTGACCATAGACAGTTATGGCCAATCATGTGACCATTTCATTGTGCTATGACTTTAAATTACTCACCTTTGCTTGTGCGGCTGTTGAGGAACGGGAGTTAATGCTGACGATTTGTGGGAACGTTTGTACGTAGAACTAGTCTTATCGGAGTCAGTGTATGCTGCACTGGTACCTCTGTTCAAGTTCTCATTGTCCAGGATCCATTGTATCACCCTGAAATAAACAAAAACAATACTAATTGTATTGCTGGATAATGAACACAAAGTTGTGTACAAAGATAAAATACATTAACATTAGTGACTGGACATAATATTCGTTAACAGAGGTAAAGAACAGACTTCGCAACACAACAGAACATCAACTATAATATGTTCATTATCACAGGATATTTTAGGCCCATTTCAAATTCAGTCATCTTACATTGTACATATGAAACACTTACTGCCTATCTTCAACATTCAGGACATATCTTAACCTTTAGGACATGTCTTCAACATTCAGGACATGTCTTCAACATTCAGGATATCTCTGGTCTATTAAAGAGCAGTTTGATTATCACTACTGTTCTCTATAAAGCTCTCGTGCTGTACAGCCTCTCTTTTTTTATAACTCCCCAGTTTTCTATAAACTCTTCTTTAGGTACAAAAATCCTCTTTACATTAATTCAATTATTAAAACGAATGCAAATTAATAAATGAAGCCGTTACCAAATGGTGAACTCGCATCTTTTTCCTGATAAAGCTCTTTTTTGCTGGCAAAGCTGTTAAACTACAATGATTTCAATATTCCCATGTGTATTGCCATATGCTTCCCAAATTTCAAACCCCAGCAATGAACCACACCCTCCCTTTCTCCAGCCACCCTTTTGTGAATATTTCATGCCTCAAGATTACAAACAATTCTGTTGCTGTTTTTATTTCAACATGCATCCATCATCAATTGCTTTTACAGCATTTCATGTTTTCTTTTATCTTCTTTGATAGTAATGATTAAACATGATTAAACACACCTTTTCTCCAACTCAAACTTTTTTTCTTCTATTTTTTAATTCAAACAATAGGCTCTGTAATTTTCTACTGAATACTTTGTGTAGTTTTTTTCTTAATATCACTTCATGGTCTTTAATCTAAGCCCGACCTAAGTGCAGGCTGCTCTCTTTCACATTCTTTTATCATTTTACCCAGCTTTGTAATTTATCACCAACTTTTACTTTAATTTTCATTTGATGTTGATGAAAACACTTTTTGCAAAACAAGTATGCTTTAGTAAAAACACATCACAGGCTTCAGGGTGCAGTGGAGCATTACTTTGTAGTTGAAAGACCTCCGAGAAAGAAATATTTTATGAGACGCGTTTTCGCGACCATAAAGCTGTTTTAACCTTTTTATGCATTGCGTGCATATTCAGATATTATAATACCAGGATATCTTTTTTGAATATCTCTTTATTCACCCCATTTTTAATATGATTTTAGAAGACCTATATTTTTTTATGTTGATTTCTACCTTTTTAGAGACCTAACAACTGTTTAAATGAGCCATTGACAAACTACAGAAAAATTTGGCAAACACTAAAGAAATAAGGGCAATCATTATGTGTTAAGATGTGCATTTTACTGTTTTAAATTGGGGTTTGTTTTCTGTTAAGATATATTTTTAACAATCGGTAAAAAAAAAAGCTTACAACTCTAAAGAAATTGTTTATGCGTCTAAATTATGTGTGCCTGTCAAGGACCAAAAAACCCCAACTAATGTCATCTTTGTGTTTCAAGCACCTCCAAACTTGTTAGGTATTAGAAGCCATAAACCTCTGGCATCACTCACAAATTCAATCTAACTGAACAGACTGGTGATCAATTAACATGGGGGACTATTTCCCAGTTTTAAAATGAATCATTAATAAATCACAGGAACAGCTACCAATTTTTTTCAACTACCGTATTCATTTATAAACGATTAATTTGAATTAAAGCAAGTGCAACAATACAGCCTGAAATCTCATTGGACAGCAAGATATGACTAAATAAACAGTTCCGGGGAATTAATTATCTTCACTATCAACATAATTTCTCTTTCTAGACTTCAAAGCATAAAGTTAAACAAAACATCAAAGTACAGATGTTCATTAATGAATAATAACTGTAACCGGCACATTTGTTGAGAAAACCTTTAACATCAAAAACGGCTTTCATGGCATGGATTACAAAGGATCTTCAAATCAAAGGCAGGATAACAACTGAAGACTTTGTTTAATTTCCACAGGAAAAAAATCCACCTAGAATTTTCTAAGCAAATCATAAATATTGTATAGGAAAGCTGCCTTTGAAAAAGAAGAAGAAAAAGATTTTTTTAAGGTATAAACTAGCTCCACCTTATATTTCAAAGATAGCTTCTCATAAAGTAAAGTCGACAACTGAAAAATGAAGTGTAATACTTTATTGAGGCACGAGTCTGTTTAATAAAGAAGATCTGAAGACTTTTCCTTAGATAGTTTGTTATGAAAAGATTAAACATTTTAAAACAATTCTATAAAGGGAAAATGCTGACTTTAACAGCCTACTTCAGTTGCAAGTTACTGTGTTATGTTAAAATCTAGCCCATGGGGTACTAATCTTTTTTAAGTAATTCTTCCTTATATCAAATAAAGATCAAATAAACCACAAATCACAAAGAAAAAAAAACTTGACCATAAAACAGAGAAAAATCTAGGAAAACCAAAGCGACTGATTTAAACCACTGGCCACAACAGGACATGGCATGTCTTGGCCAGGGCACTATATAAAACGGTGGTTATCTGAGCGATCAATATAGCCTGCTCAACCCCTCCAGCTGTTTGCGCTCACATCTCCCTTTGATCTCCCCACTTTTTGTTGTAATCAGTTCTTTTGATGTGTACATCAAAGCACAACATTAAAATATTTATTCTGTTAAATTTCAAATCAACACACAGGCTTTAATTTTCACCACCTCATAAAAGGAGAGCCTAACAGTGTTATACCTCTTGTATCAAATGGCAAATAAAGCATGAATAAATAGAGATATTCAATCTAAGTGTCTTGTTTTAGTCATTATTCTCCTTTTGTACTGGAGCATTTAAGTAACCCTATCACACATCATCCTCGATTTTCATTAATTTAATATGGGCTTTGTCTCTATTGATGGAGGCAGTCTGGATAAAATTGTAAACAATACCACCAATCCACTTCAATTATGTCGCATTTCATAAAATCATCGCAAAATGACTAATTACTGAAAAGCATTTTTAATTACGTGAAATTGAACTCAGTTGGCTTCTATAAAATTACATAAACTTTTGTTGCAATTATATTCATATGCAATCAATTTAGTATAAAACCAAGTATTGAGGGGGGCATCTTACCTTTGGGTGTATTAATAGTAAAATGTTTTTTGCTAGCATCAGTTCTTTGAACAGCCATTACATACAGGCATATATTTACTTATTTTTTAATGTTAACACAAAAAATCGGATTCAAATCTGTACTGCATAGCCACAGTGGTAAGAATTCCCGAGACCACTTGGCTACTGCAAAAATCCCAAAACTGGTTGCTGAAACCCATGTTGTTATCAATATTTTAGTTAACATCCAATGCCAGGGACAATTCAAAGCCTTGTTTCAAAATTTAACAACACTTTCTATGCAAAAGAGTCGTAAAATAACAAAAGGCCCAACACATCAACAAGAACATACTGCATCTTCGTGCCTATACCTACAATGTACTTCAAACATTATGACCCAAAAAAAGAACAAAAAAACTATTTTTTCAGCTTCAAGCGTTAATAAATCTTACTTTATGATCAATTTATTTCCAATTGACGATGTTCATTTTTGCACAGCTGTATGTGTTAAAATAGATACATATGATACTTCTAGGATCTGAAATCTGAAACCTTAGTGGTAGCAATATGGCCTTCATTTGAAACTGTCAAATAAATTATTACCATAAGTTTTATGCATGACGGGAACAACGACTGCTTTTAACACCTCATTACATGCCTTTTAAAGCTTTCCTTCAGCTCCGCTAATTAAAATTACTCTTAAAATGACAACTCTGCCAATCGAAACCATCTTTAAGCGAGACACATGTATCTTGTGAACATTTTTAGGCCTCTAAATCACCTGAACTCCTAAAATGTTCATTTCTCTGCCTGTCTTACAAAGAAGTTGTCAGGTCTAGGAACAGAACAGCCACTGCTATTTTTCCTGTTCTGCAGCAGATAAAGAATATATGCCATTAAACTCTGATGACTCATAATTAAATTTGTATATTGGAATTAATTTTTTTCCGCTTTATTGTTCGGCTACACAATCTGCCTCCTTCTGGCAGGAGAAACACAAAAGATTCATATCCAGAAATGAAAATTGCGATGCAAGCCTGCCATCATTTCCGAGTAACGTAAAATCGGTAAATTTGGAGCCAACAAACTTTCATACAATAGACTACCTCCGGCAATGTTTTCTCCGCTGTAGTTTTCAGTAACAACAGTCTGTCACTTAAGTCTTGAACAAGACAGAATTTATTGAGAGGGTGGAATGAACATAAATAAAAACTTTAAAAAATTTTTTTTTATATCAAACTAATGTACCAGTAGGTAAATTTTGAACACTGACACCCCATTCATACACAAGCACAAAGAAGTAGATCTATATATTTAAAAACTGACTTTCTTCTGCTTAGACTGCTATGAAAACCAATGCAGGTCATTTCTTTGAAGTTTGTATAAATTTGCTTTTCAATAAGTATACTGTGAATACAGAAAATGCTAAAAATTGTTCATGTATGTGGTTACTAAGTTCCAATGGGATATACTATCTCTAGAGGCTTTTATTTAGAAACAGCAGCCAAATTACCACATTATCGCAAGGTTGAACAAGAGCATTTCTCTTAAGAGTACTTGGATTTTAAGAGACTTTGGGATTACTCGTTGTCTTTCATCTGAAAAGTTCTCTGCCCATAGTAGGTGCCACAAACATAAGCTTAATATTTATTGAATTAATGTCTTCTACACAGTCATAAAAAAACAAAACATTTTCCAGTGTCTTAAGGTTAACCCGACCCTAATAAACGCACCCCCTCCCTCACGTTCTATTACATGTACGCAAAATTATCATGTAGTGTTGAACACTTTGCACTCGACGCATTTTTTCTCTGTCAGGCATTTTCAGGAGGACTATATGATAATAAGACATTCTGATTAAACCTTCAATCAGACAGTGCAGATCATGATCAAACTGATATGTTGTGCAAGCTGAACCTGATCAACTCTGGTTGTGAAGGGGGGAATTGTTAAACAGATAATATTTTCTCTCGTTACTATTGTCTTACATATTTCTTATATCATTCAATGTCATTCAAAGTCTTTCTTCCTTCTTAATAAATATTTTTCTTCATCATCACGGTGACATTGACAAAAATTCAGTATTAAGATTACGCGCTTTTCAAAACATAGATAACCTACAAATGTCTTATTCAAATGTTCAGATAATACTGGCAAATCTCGCATAAGCTTTATGCTGAAAACAAGAAGTCAAGTCTATATAGGATTTCAATCTCAGTTAGACTTCATTTTCAGTCAACCTTTACCATTTATTACAAATTTTTTGAATGCTATTAAATTCTTAGCCGCATTTGTTGAAATCCAGTACGTGTACCACACATGATGTGGAGAGATATTAATTTCAAAACAGACATTTGTACATAAAATTATGTTGGAATTCATGTGGATCTGTTTTACTCTGCTTATCTCAACTTCCTAAACTGCTGTCAGACAGACAGTGCTGGGAACCATTCTAAAAAATAATTCCATTATGCATTGAATTTTTTAGCATTCTTTCTTCAATGTACACACCTTGCATGTCTCTTTACACCCTTTGAAGTGACTTTTATCAGAAAAGGGAGAAAAAAACTTGAGCTGAAACAGTCTGTTCCACACTGAAACATTAAAGGAGTAAAAAATACAAAGCAAATGATTCAGATTCTTGTGGCAGGATTTGTTTACTGAAGTAGCCGCCAGCATTCATCATCAAACTATCATAATACGGTTACCTTGAAGTTTTCGCGATTTAAAGCCTTTCTTGTTGTTGTTGTTTTAAGTGGTATGACCCTTTAAAACAATCATCAGAATTAATCACAGATTTCATACTTCTTGAAAAATGAACATTGCCAAATTATATTATAACAAAAATACATGAATCTGTATCACAGTTTAGAGAAAATTTGACTTTCCTAGTCAAAAATTGAGACTCAACTATTTCTGTAACATACAAATTACATGGCATTAACTCACTTTTTACATCTTTCAAAGCATTTTCAGCTTGGTTCTTGATCATTACTCAATATGGAAATTTTGAAGGGTAATTTAACTTTAATTCACACCAGTACACATGCAATTACTAGATTCACACAGCAGAAAGGGGATAAATATCACTGCATGAATTTTGGCATATGATTTTTCAATTTAATATTTCCATTCTGCGTGATTAATACCATGTACCATCACATGAGTAAATCTGGTCGGAGATTGATTTTTTTTTTCACTGTAATGCAAATTGTGCATGAGAAAAGATGAAAGGAACACAAATCTCTTCAATTAATGAGCACTTCTTTGATGGAAACATCAGATTTTCATGTTTCAAAGAGCAATCCCACCTCAAAGGCAGCCCGTGTTTTTTCAGCAGACTTTATTGCCAAGAGTACTTCTCACACAGTGTTCAGCCTCAGCAGGAGAACAGAGAGATGATCCGACTTGCAACACTCGTGCTTTTTGATCTCTCTCTCTGTAAATACCATCTATCCGGACAAAGACTTTTAACAAACATTCTTTTGCCTGTTATATGCATGGTTAAAATGTGTTTTCTCTCCTCTCCCCTTTTCTAATGTTTGTGTATGCTGACATATATTCAGCAGGCTGTAGCTGGCCTTGTAAAAAGTTTATCGCTTACTGAATTTGATATTATTTGCGATGCAATCTGATCTGGTAATGAATTTAAATTAGTTCTAATTGATGTTTTTACAAACTGCAGGGAGCTTGTTTTCATCAAACATCACAAACATATCCCCAAGCTATTAATATCGTTAATACTGCAGTAGTAAAAACACTATTTCAGACTGGAATTGGTGTTGCAAACTAACAAAGAAAACCACAATGCACAAAGTAAAGATTCCGTCCCCACTTAAAATACAGCTTTTATGGGCAAATATTCAAACTTCCATCCTCAGGCCCAAACATAAAGCCCTTTGAAATCGGATCTGTGTAATTATATGTCATTCATGTTCAATTAACTACAGGTTACAGTGTACAAAATCTCAATACTTAAACTTCTAGATTTCAGTTGAATGACTCAAATTTCTTAAGCACTGCATTTTACAATGTTTTAGGGTTGAATAACGCATATTTTTACTGCCGAGTTACCTTTGTTTACAAAATGCAAATTACAGACATCGGTGATACAATTCGGTTGGACTTCTGTAATTCATCATCCGAGAAACATAAAAATTCTTTAACACCGTACATATGTTAATTACTCTAAACCTTAGCTAATCAATTCAAGTTTTCTTTTTCGGCTCTGGCGACATAGTTTAATGGCAATAACGTTATGTAAAACAGTTTGGAGGCTAAATCACTAACAATATACACTCAGACTTACTGTTTAACTTTTCTACGCGCATAATGATCCTAGTCAAGCTCTCGGGCTGATCTTAATGCGTAAACCAGGCACAAAAATTATGTGCTACCAGCCTACCATTCTCCTGATTTTTTTAAAAACCAGATTTCAAACATATGGTTTTGATGTAAATATGAATCACACTGTGAGCTATCAATAACCGTTTAACCAAACTTTAACAAATTATGCAGAAGAAAGTTGCTTTTTGAAGTGCTAGGTTTAAAGTGTATTTCTTAATGACCTTTCCGAGGCAGGTAATTCATTCAGTTGAACATTTTATAATTCATTTTATTGAATAATGTTTACTTTAGTAAAAGGTTACATAGAAAATTTATTCAAAATTAGATGAAAGGCCACATCAAACAGTTTCTTACCAGTGAGAGCTTATTTGTTAAGTAATAAAGTTAAAGTAGCACTTCAACTGATAAAAACAAAGTTTAAACTGGTATCTCTTTTTTTGTTTTTAGTTTACTTTAACAAAGGCCTTTTAAATACATCCCCTTAAAAGAATTCAGATTGCTTTAGGTCAATACTCAAGATAGTTTCACCAGTAATCAGGTGCCGGTGCCATATCCGGTAGTCATCGTAATTGAACATTTATCAGTCTGCGACATTTCTATTGAAGACTCAAGTATTGGAGAGCAGTATTTCACTTGAACATATTTAAAGTCTTCTAATTTGTTTGGCCTAAATCTACTAAAATGAACTCCTTTTTTCTTTTCTTTCTTTTTTACAAAAGTTAGAAACTCTTGCACCAACAGTAGAAGTCATCTTTCTACGTTCTGGCACAAAACGAAACAATCATAGTTAAAATCAGAATGACTTGTAAAGTTTAAACACAAGTCAAGTGAGAATCAATATAAAAAAAACTAGTGATCTGTTTCAACATAATTCATATCACTATAATATTCCAAGCACTCAAACTACTTTTAACCAACAGCCTTCACTTATGTGCACTTTAAAAGCAACATCTTGCTTTTAAACTGCGACAGTTGTTATCTATGATGAATGAGGGAATACTAAGGGGAAAAAAAGAGCAGTTACATGTTCTGTTGTTTAAACCAAGCCCCTAGTTGAAAAGCTAATCTGTAACTCTTTTAAAGGCCAAAAGGCTTCATTCATTTTCTAAAAACAATTTAAAACAGAGACTGTACTTACTTTGTTCTCGATGGGTCCGTCATTGAAACATCTGCCTGCTGCTGACCAATGGATTCAACCATACTAATTCCACTATCTAAATTACTACAAGCATCTGAATGAGTCCGACTCCCAGTTTTTTGTCTCGTTCCACTAGAACTATGAGAACGCGGGGTTCCATCACCCCAACACATCATACTGTGCTGCTGTGCTTGCAGTTCTAACTTATGTTTCGATTTACGTCCTCTCTCGTTATGATGGTGGTGGTGATGATGATGAATATGTTTATGAGTTTCAACTGAACACTTATTAAGGTCCTCGCCCATACCACTATCGAAAGACGACATGGAATAGAACTCTCCCCTTTTCTTATGCAACGCTTTCGTATGTGAAGGCGTTGGCATACTTGAGGTGCCAGAATGAGGCTGGCTTTGAGATAATGTTTTTCGAAATCTGTCGGGTGACTTTGACCTGGGGGAGTGTCGTCCAGGTGACCGACTTGGTGTTTGCCCTGCTGAACGTTCCCATATCCGTGAACAATGCTCATCAAGGATAGAGTCTGCGTTCTCCTCATCTATGAGAGAGGATGTGAGTAAAGGCACAAGAGATGTAGAGGTAGTGTTGTTCTTTGATGATGTCGTCGACACGCAAGACTTGTCAAGCGTCTCATTGATATCACTCTGCAATAACAAATTCAACAAGTATCTTAGTACTTTGTAATTTTCTGAAAAAGTCATTTTTCAAGATCAGAATGACGTTAGTTCAAATCTGACACTTTACACTTGTGCCGTGTTTTTTCTGTTCATTTTTTTGTTATATAATTCCAACAGATATCGGACATTTCAACTGAGCAGACGGCAAGACACCAAGTAATTTCTGTAATTCTGTTGCACACTTTTTGCTGTTTAAGCCGAGACTCAGAATGGCCAAATGAGACAGAATTATTCTACATCACACAACCATCAAAGTAAAGGGAATTTGTAAAATGATAAGCTCAACCCTGACATATTGATTTCTTTCTTCTTTGACGACTTTATCTTGCAAGATTAAACAGAAATCTCCAATGAGAGGCTGCATTCGAAATGCTTCCAGAAAATGACAGATCAAAACTCTCCAATTCTCCTTCAGCTTCCGAGAGAAACTTTGAAGCTAGCTAGATGGAAAAGGATCACTGCCAGGCAACATTGCTAATTCCCTTTGACTGGAAACCTCGGGTCATTTAACAAAGCTCACATGTCAAGCTTTCAGGCCTTTGACTACAGAATCACAATGCCCGCATAACAACTTTCAAGTAATCTTTACAAAAGATGGATACACCCTCTGGGCTTGCCAGCGATTGTTTTAACATTTTTTGAAGATAAAAAAACATAGGAGCACGCCTTTTGACACTAACCTCCTTATAAAAGTATAAAATTGGTTGAAAAACATTTAATGTAAAGTTGATACCTTTTTGCCATGGAGGCTAGATATTTTATTTATGCGGACATAAAAGTTGATAGTCTATTGTACAAAAACAACATCAGTGAATTGATAGATTTAGACGGACATTGCTAAAATATCCATTGTAAAAGTCCATGCTTTATAGCTGATCAATTCTCATTTGAACATCAAAAGCTGTGAGACAGGATCAAAAAGTTTCCAATTTTTATTAATGATGTTCTATTAACTATAAGCTAAATGGCAAGCGATCAAAAGTGATCAAAGTAATTCTAACAACACAAGGGAGTGTTTTATCTTTGAAGACTTAATGACTATTTTTCCCTTTTATATCAAAATTCAAATAAATGTTTGAAATGAAAAGCCGGATAATTAAATGAAATGGCTGGTATGCTAACAATCAGATATCAAAGTAAAACACTGGTCATTTTTATCTCTAACACATCATTTCGAACTTTATCAAATGTTTTCCCTTCATGGGCTTGAAGTATAAAACACGATGATAATAATGTAGCATTATTTGATGTTATCTAACGATGAAAAATAGCTTGATTTGCCCAACCATGAGACATGATAATAAAAAACGTATATATATAACTTATACCTGTAGAAGTAATTTTTATGAGTTTTCATAATAAATGTTCTGCATGGTAAATAAAAACTACCGTACTTATTCCAAAATCTGCTCTCCAACCCTCAAGAATTACTATTCCATTCAATGATTTGACACCCAAAACATGTAAAAAAAACCAGCCTAGAAAGTACATGATGTATCATGTATAATTATGTATACTAGATATGTATCTTGTGACCATGAAATGCAAATGAAACAACTCTTAAATGGTAAATGTAACGTTTAACTCACCCTGACCTGGCTGAGTGTGTGTTTAAACCGTTCATCATTTTCTCTCCCTTTCTGCACCTGAAGCAGTTTCTCGATCAACATTTCAGCGAACTTTTTAGGGTCAACCTCAGCAATGTTGCGATCTTTAGGTGCTCTTTCAGTCCTCTGTAAATAGTTATGGAATTTTTGTAAAACAACGTTTTAAACACAATTCAACAACAATATCTTCTTATCATAAAGTCTCTAGGGTAACAAGAACAGTCTTTTTGACTTGAAGTCCCTATAAAGAATCAACAATGCCTTCTAAAAATGTTTTCTTTTTTCATAATCCATGAAGTTATCTTTCAAGTTTAGATTCGTTTGTAAATATTTCATTATCTGAAAATGAAGAATATGCTTAACTACCATAAACCTTTTGCATGTTGGAAATGGCAATTTTGTCTAGATATTCGTACAACTCACCGGAATAAAATTATGACCGTATTCCCTGTTATTGCCAGCTTTTCTTTTCATAGCCTTCATGTAATTCTTGTGCTTCCGGGATTCTCTGTAAGAGTGTCCATCTCTGCAACAGAAATATCAGACATGAAAACATGTGACCTTGACCTTGGAGCTACGAAAGTTGCCCCATAGGTGCTGTTAATGCCTCACCCTAACTTCATGCAAAGTATTTGTGACATTGTTTGTACATTGGTCAATACATGCAGAAGTTACATAGCAGGCATAAACTGCTGTGCTTGTGAACCTGTACAAACATGGTCTCCAAAACTTGTCTATGATGGACTGATGGACTGTGAAATGCTCGTCTATGATGGACTGTGAAATGCTTTCCTACATCTTTTGATATCTACTCAGTTTCCTTTGTAAATTCACAAATCCCTTTTACAACAAAGGTAACAATGACTCATTTCACAGATTTTCATTAAATCTGACATAGAAACAGTTCATGTGGATGGCCACATTTCATTGAAGAGCCCATTCTACTGAGCAAGTTTAACCTGGCAAGACTTAAACATGTACAAAATGTATCAGTATCATAGACATTGAGTATAGCCTCACAAAATACTGGTATCGCTAAACAGCAGTTACATCTGTTCAAGGACCATGCTTTATTACTTTTATGGTAGCTGATACACTATATATTTCCTAACAACTTCTTTCATATCAGATACTAACTGACATGTGTTGTGAACCTTTTCCTTTCACAATGTTATTTTTTTGGAGGGGGAAAGAGGATGCCGTGTGTTCTAAAGAGGTGTGAATCACATAAAAACGCTTCTATCATGCACAGTGTAAAGTTGCTGAAGTACTCTGCAACTGTTTTCAATTTAACAAAATTACCCATTTCTCCCTACAAATGAATGAAAGTATAATCTTGTTAATATTGTATTAGATATAATGCCTCCTAACATCCAGAGTTTATTATTAAAGACTGTAACTTCTGTTACAGCGAAGAACACAGGTGCTCTACCAAGAGCTGCAGAATACATCAGCAGCAGATTCGGTAACATTAACTTTACATTAATTGATTTTACAAATCGACTTTTTAGATAAGTACAGAAAGTTAGACATCATTAGGACTCTAATTCATGCAGGATTGTTAAAAGCGTCTTGCATTTTAAAGTTGTTTCGGAGAAGCTCTGCACTGCTGGAGTCAGCGAGCTATGATGGAAGAATCAATGCGTATTTTCATCATGTAATCGCAATTTCCTGCTATTAAAATCAAATATTCATTGGCATTAACTTTTTACTGTTCTGCGCAAATTGCATGGATTTTTCACCAAGCCATTTTTATACTTTTCCCTCTGTTTCTGCAGAAGGCAGTTATTAAAATTTCCGGGATAAAACAGCAATTAAAATGTTTATATATCAATCTTTAGAGATAAAATTAATGATGCATTGTTTGGAATTTTAATGCCATTATATTTCCAAACTGTTCAATGCGAATTTATTATAAATTCATTTCTACATTTATGATGAATTTAAACAATTAGTATAGTTAAATCAAAACCATAATACAAAATCTTTCAAACAGAATCAACTTTTTGTGTTGGACAAGTTTGACAAAGTCTGTTTCCCTTTTTACTATAACTTTAGTAATATGCAAGCAAAATATTCAACCTTTCTTCACGTCTTCATGGTTTGTGCACTCTAAAATGAACTTAAATACGTAATAAATTATACTTTTAAATGAATATAAATATTTTCAAAGTCTATTTAATAATCTTGCCCTCGTTTAGCCCAGGTTTCATCTGTCATATTCTGGTTTCATTTCATACGTTTCATTTTCACAAAAACTCAAGAAGGAAAATATCTTCATGAAATATTGCATAGCAAATTAATATTTCAGATCCTGTGATCATTGAAATGGTAAAAAGAAGTCGTTAAAAATGTTATATATCATCGGAAACAGTTTACTATCAAATGTTAATTTAAATTTCCTTCCAAGCAGAAAGGTTTTAAATTATAATTTGAACAAATTGCGTCCCTCTGTAATATTAAGATATACAAACGCTTTAAATGGGGTATCATCAGACATGTCTTGTGAAGAGGCCTATAACGTGGTAACCAAGCTATGTACACATATTAACTAAATCTCATTGTCCGTACAACACAGGGCCAGCTTTAATTGAAAAATTTCATATCTTGGTTGGGGCAATTTTCTAAACAAGAGTTCAAGATTTGTACTTGAATAAATCAGAGCAGTTATGTGACAGTGAACATGTATATCATGACTTTAAGAACAGATATACCAGTGCGTTTTCTTTGTTTTTCTTTAAGTTTAACATTTGTGTCAAAAGAATTTCAGTTATTTACAGGCGGGTAGTTTACCCAACCAATTTTCCTTAGAAGGACCAGTACAACATTCCAATCCCCCCATTAGGAAACTGCCAGCTTTCTTACAAAATGATACCGGGTCAGTAACAGGGTTCAAGCCCATGACCCTCAATTGATGAGAGGCTTGGCAACCTTGAGTCACTTCTACCAATGCAGCTGATAGTTGGTAAACTTTTCAGTTATTCCTGTATGTACAGTGTTTCGAGGAGCTCCGTTTTTGAATGGATGAATCATCGTAATGATTACTCCAACTAAAGTTTGAAACCTACAACATCTTCGAAGCCTTAACACCATTTGCACTGTAAATCTTTGAAAAGCTGAGACAATCATAACATATACCAAAACTTAGCACTAACTGTCATTCAAATGTTTTTGTTTTTTGTTTTTCTAAATCTCAGTCCAAAAATTCTTAAGTCATGTCTGAACAGTCTTCAAACAAAAATATGTGATCTTGTTTTACAAGTTCAGTTCATAACACCATTAACATTCTGATCAAGATAATCAGACTAGGTCTTTTTGGTAAATTTTTAACAGATCTAGACAGAAATTCCTCCACCGAAACTACCTTTTGATTCTATAATTATGTTCTTATCATTAAAACATTAAGCAGCTCTCCTCTACTGGTTTACCTTCAGGGTCGTTTTACAAGTCAGGTATGTACAAAAGATCTAACAATTTCCACCAAAGAGATCAAAGGCAAATTAATGGCACGCCTCCAGGCAATTTTGTCATGCCTGCGTGCACTTTACCAAACCCTGAAGAAGTTATTGGGACAGTTTGCTGTCATCAGTCGATTATTTCCTTATCCTTTATTCATATGTTACTAATTCATATGTTACAACGTTATTATTTGACTTAATTATGATACTTCAAAAGGAGTTTTATTATTAAGACAAACGGTTCAATACTATTAAGAAAGTACACAGCTAAGCTATCATCAAACAAACCAAGTATTGCTACAGCCTTCTGCTAATGCTTACGAATCAAGTAAACCACCTGGCGTCTAAAAACGTTTTTGCCCTTCGCTTTAAATAAAAGTTTTTTTAACTTGAATCTTTTTGGTGTACCCAATGAAACATGTATGCTTTTCAATGTGTGTCCTAAAGTAAAGCCCTGGATATTAAACAAAAAGAAGAAAAAAAAATTGCGTGTACTCTGGTAACCTTTACTGCAAGTTATACCAGTCTAAAATCTTTATAAAGCGATAAGGTTTTCTTTCACCTTTTGTATACACAATCCAATCTTGTGTACATGTAAACCACCATATTTGTAAAGCTGGGTTAATCATGTATTCAGGAAATGTAATTTGGTCATTCATAAAATTTTCATGAAGCTTTTTGTCACTGGCGGTATTTTATTCAACCAAAGTGATCTATGGTTTAAGTTAGGATGTAAAGATAACGCTGTTTCTCAATTTTTAACTTTTTAACCCACATTGGTCCCTTGAAACATTTTGAATAAAAACATTAATCTAGATTACTTTTGAATTCAGAAAAATCTATTGAAATGGAAATCATTCAAATGCGGTCGAAAGAGTAGTTTATTTTTGTAAATAGATTCCCCAAATAGAAAATTTTATGTAAATGACTAAATATTTAGGGTTGAACAACACAGTAAGAAAAGCTCGAATTTTTTTGTACACATGCTGAAAAAAATGTTGCCAGTCTAACTAGAAGTCTGGTACTCCTTGTTCATTCAGAAAAAGATTGAAAATATTGTAAAACTTACACGCTACTGTCTGTCAAAGACCGGGTATCATCTGTGAGTGCGTCTTGACTGGAGGTTACCGACTGAATCTCGCTGTCTTGGGCGGACACTGGCGCATACGAAACATGGTACGGTACAGGACGAACATTGTAAGGTACGCTGGAATCAAAGTAACAGAATATACAACAACTACAACTAAGCATTACAATGTTTCTTGCTCTATAAGTGATATACGACAATCATAAATATTCCAGTCACATTAACTTCAAAAATAGTTCAAACAGGTGAACATGTTAAGTATTTCTGTATTGTAATTTTCCTTAATTACTACCATCAAAATACCTTGAGACCCCCTAATCCAAATTGCAATTCACACCTTTGTAACTGCAAAGCAATTATAGATGTGAAAACAATCTGCCATAACTGCAGTATTGTTTGGGACAGCTGATCATCAAGATACTGACTATGACAGATGAACTGACCAATCATCACGGCCTGGGGCCACCATCTGGCCCCTAAACTTCCCTTTGATCATACCAGTACAATAACAATTTAAAATACAACTGGCTGGTGTCATTAACAACAACTTCAATACTTTAAAGGGATTACTGTGATAAGCCCCAGGCCATTAGACTTGCAAAATGTAATATTTGTGAAACAAAACATATGTTAAAAAGATTCATTCGAGTCTTTCTTTCCCTAAATTTACACCAAAGAGCAATAAAGTGGCTGGCCGTTCCTGCTCACCCTGACAAGGCTTTGAAATATACACGAAAACTGCAGCTGTTATGAAAATAGACATTAGAATCCTAAGTGTTTCTTGTAGGGGGAATCTTGTTTGAAGTAGGCACAGAGCAAATTGATGAAAGAGATAAGAAAACACTTGAAAACCTCCATATGTACATACCAATCTAAAAACCATGAACATCAAAACATCTACTTCTCAGAAATGTTTTAATATAATGATGATACGTAAAGGAAAACCCTAGAGATGTTGACTGTTAAACAATGAATGAAGGAAATGAAAGAAACTATTGCTCACTGATCAGGGCAAAATCAATTACTCGAATTAACAGAGACAGGTCACTAGAAGCCAGCAGAATCAAAACCAATAAAAACTGAACATTGTAAACATGCCTGTTTCAACTTTGCTTGCTATGTTCTGTGACAGCAGTATCTAATTAATTACATACAAAAACCAGAACCTTGGGCTACAAAGTACATCACTAAAAGATTGAGTAATGACTGGCACAATAAAAATCATAATCTCAGTTCATTCATACTTCATCAGAAATAATCTAAGTCCATACGCCCACATGACCAATCTGCTGGCACGCTGCACAGTTTTAAACAAAATCAGAGAATTACAGAGATTTTGGGGTTATCAAATCCACAAACATACTTTGAAGGAACAAGTTATCCTCTATCACTTCTAAAGTTTACCAAAAGGAGAAACATGCTCCATATCAAACAAAAAATTGTAAAAGTTTATCAACAGTATCTGTCTGCATTTGCAACTGGATTAGATAGACCACTCAAACATGATACCAGAAGTCATGCTTTACTGATACAATTTGTGAGGAAGAACACAACTATGCATACAGTTACATTAACCCACTGTTATGAAGTTGAATTTTGACTAGACACCACTCAAGTGATATTTCAGTTTCAAAACAGGAACTTCTGACCCCCTGACCCAAGCCCGACATTTGTTTAATTGTACTACTATTTACTCACAGGGCAAGGATACCATAAAATCAGAGATTTGTTGGATAAATAAGGGGTCTGGGCTCATTGATAATAACTTTGTTGGACTTTGGGCTGTTTGGGCTGCTTTCCAGTTTTGTCAACATCAAAGACATGGATCTTTCATCATGTTACTACTAATCAGAAGCTGGTATTTAGCATACAAAACTAGTCTCAATAGGAGCATTATTCACCAAAATATTCATGGCTTGTATTTCTTACATCAAATCTGACCTTTATTCTGCCATGATAAATCTGCAATCAAAATTCTAATTAAATCCATCACACTTGTGATCATAAACCTACATCAAAATATGAACATGATTGAGTAACATTTTTGTGTGACCAGGAGTTCATAGTAAAATTTCTTGCATTTTCAGCAATTCATGAGTAAGGTTAGCAGCTGGAGCAGGTCAGTCACCCTTCTTTAGCTCCAAGGTTTTCCCTTGACTATTGTTGCAGGGTTTCATCAAAACTTCTTAACAATTCTTGTAAAATTAGCCGAAATCTAAAATGTGACCGACAAACTGACCAACATATCTGGAACCCTGCACTCTCTTCTCTCAAGGTGTGGATAGTTTAACATAAGTAAACTTGAAACTTTAACAGTATCTCCGGGTAATTGTTTTTAAGTTGCCATCCCTAGGTGGATTTCTTGTTTTAAGAACCCTACACCAAAAATTTGCCATGTGATATTAAAGCCAAAATTTCATAAATTACATTCA